>NW_019289989.1:28713-91421 GCF_000500325.1 Leptinotarsa decemlineata | reverse complement strand
TGCTTGTCAAAAAATGGTCGCCATTTGAAAAATAATAGTTAGACACGAAAATGTTATTTTGTAAACTTGTCTCATTCATATTCAACACACTAGTCACTAAAACTCCGCTATTGCAATTTTCTGATATCACCTGAGGTCCATAGATTAGTTTACGTCCGATCATGGCCACCTAGATGCAATTTTAAAAGTGACTCTGAAAAAATCAAGTAGGCTGAAAAACTTCCGGAAATGTCAGTTTCTGATCCAGAATTGTCTCAGAAATCCCAAAAATGTTACAATATAAGGGTGTTCCATTTAAAAATTCAGAACCGGAGCCATTTCCGCTGAAACCGGAAGTGACCGGAAAGTGAAAAATATGTGAAAACATTCCTCTCCACATTCCATTCAAGTGTACCAAATCTCATTTCAATTCTCCTAATAGTCTAGAAATTATGACTTGTCTAATAGATTCGTTGACACCCGGTAGACATTCGCAAACTTACACATACATATATAATATTTGAAAATGTGGCCGTAGTCATAAATATCACTCAGAACACTGAAACTGATGAAAAACAACAAGTAAAACATCAGAGCAGAAAAATTATTTTTCTGTCAAAGTATCCTCTGAATGTTCCTTATGATTGTAGTAACATTTGTCCATTAATGAGTGTTTATTTAACTTTCTTACGGACCATTGTTTTAGAATTTGACCTCTTTATAGAAAGTGGCAGTTTGTTATACGTGGTAGTTGGAATAAAAGGATGAATTGAGCTTGTCAACTATACAAAAAAGGCTTCACAATGTTCCAGAACATTCCAGAGCATCCAACACTGTTCTGGAATGTTTCCAATGTTCCGGAACATTTCTTAACATTTTCTATTATTCCCCAACATTTAGACCTTCTCAGATGGCAAAAATTAAAGCCCTATATCCGTAAAAACGGAAACTTTCTTCATGGATGGAGGATGGAGAGCCACAACCATCATATAAATCTCTTGATCGTTCAACAACGACATGGAATGTTTAGGGGTTTCTTCGAATTTTTCAGACCATTTCCGAACATTCCCCACATTGCAGAATGTTCCGGATGTTCTAGAATGTTGAGGAATTCTCTCAAATACCCTCCAATATTCTGGACTACTTCGAACTTTCTAGAGGGCGAAACTTCAAGCCCTCATATCTTCAAGTACGTCCTTCAGGTAAAAAGAAAACCTTCTTCATGGACAAGCTGTGACATCACAGCTATTTATGCATAGGCGAGTTGGCTAGTACAAAAAATCTGTTCAAAATCTGTTTTTCCGTTAATCAGCTGTCGCTCCAATACGAACGACAACTTTCAGAAGTTGAGAAACTTGTGCGAGCTAAGGACTAACGAGATCTTACATTTTAACGTGTGATTCCTAGTGAATTGAATAAAGTTCTGAAGACTTTGTGATACAACGACGGATGTGTAACTGATTTTTTTCTGACTACATTGACTTCGTATAGTTTTTAGAATTGATATTTCTCAAATAATTGAATACTGGAGAATATTTCTGTTTAAAATATGTTTTTCCGTTAACCAGCAGTAGCACCCCTACGAACGACAACCCTCAGAAGTCAAAACTTGTGCGAGCTAAGGATTAACGAGGTCTTACCTTTTAACGTGTGATTCCTAACACAGGTTGGAAGGTAGCAAGTGAAGATCGATCGTTCAGACTAGGGCTTGAACCACCGACCAACACGGCAGTCAATTCGAGTGAGTGAACAAAGCACCCACGCCGAACCGCTTGGCTACCGACCGACCAAGATAGGTGTATAGAAAGTCATGAAATGAATGAACTACCGGTGACATTATTGAGGTGTAGATACTGCATAAAAAGTGATCAGAAAAATGATAAAATACGATTCTCGTCGATGTCATTTTTTGGAAAAGTATAAATAACGGAAAGCGTTTGAATTGTTTTTCAACATTAATGAACTAATTTCAGTAACGCGATAAGCAACGGGCAAAGATATGAAGGTTCATTAGCAGACTATTCGAATTCCTCGTTGTGAATACCAAACTATCTCTTATCTCTATAATAAACAGAAATTGAAATGAATCCATTCAAACATGACCGATTTGATAATAAATATAATACTATTCTTTTTTCATTTCCAGGCTGAAGATCTAATAGACGATTTACTTTCATTGGAATCTAGCTCATTGGCTTCCGATGGTTTCAAAACCGACAATTCCCTGACCGGAAATGATCTCGATATCAAAAACGAACCATATTTACTCAGCGATGCCGAGTTACACGCCCTCGCCAAAGATCGACAGAAAAAAGATAACCATAACATGAGTAAGTATCATTTAAATTTTTTATGTGAAGAAGGTTCTGAATATATCTCTCATTTTCAAAAGATGAAAAGCTTTCGAAATATTTCCACCACATTAATGTATTGTGTGCTTGAGTTCACGTTCTATATATTTGTCCTTTCAACTATACAGTTGATTGTGTGACTCGATTATCTACACCACTGATGTCTCTACAATTCTTTTTCCAGTTTTTTTTATACTTGAAATTCGTCTAACAAATTACATTTTCTCGAAGTCTCGAGGTCTCTGAACCCTCATGCGCTTACTGCGTTTTTCTCCCATTTTTCAATGACACCCATTTCAATAATCTTGTTCCCTGTACCTTGCTGGATGTATGCCATATTTTGCTGGACATAATTTGCGTTGTCTGGGGAAACTGCTAGCCCCTCCCCCCCGTGACCCAGTTCCTCGTATTTGCATAAAACATAATGAGCTATCTCTGTCCCCATTTTGCACAATCTATAACTAAGGACTCAGTTATTATTTTGTTCAGGTGTCCTCTAAATGTCCAGTAAGTAACTCTGTAATTATTATGAACCGAACCCTGCTATGTTGAAGTAGTTCTTTAGTTTTCCTTTATAGAGGTTTTCCCAATTTTTTTGAGGACAGAACACAAGCACTACAGGAAAATTTTCAAGGCGCCCTAAGACCGGTGCCTGTGCAAAAGTAGCGATTCACGTTGGATTTGAATGCTGGAGATTAAATTCATTTGGGAGAACGTTCTCAGGAAGTTTATTCCACATAAACGCAGTTCTTCAACTGAAATAGTTCTTGAAGACTGGCTGTAAATCAAATTAACTAAAAGAACAATTTGCTCAGGCCAAATGAGAGGGATCTTGAACAGTCGCAGTCCTTCGCGCATATGTACCGCTCTTGGTGGAATCAAATGTCACTTGAACACCTCCCGGGAAAGTATCAAAGAAGGAGTGACAAATCTCCAACCGTTCTTCGATGTTCCAGATTATCAAGGTTGCAAGTGATGTTCGAGTCTCCAATCTGGCGGATTTCTCTTTTCTGGGTGGAATCCAGAAAGTTGCTGAGGTGTGTACAATTTTGTGGTTCGGAACAGTGTTCCAAGCTTTCGAGAAGCAGCCTTTGCAATTTAAGCTACATGATTGTGCCAAAACATATTGGTGTCCATTTTGATTCCCAACAAACTTATCGAAGCAGAAAGCGGAATTGTCTGTTTTGACATTATTGTATCCGATTCGGAGACATTTACCTTTTTGGAGAAAACCTTTGCCTGTGTTTTCGTGGCATTGAATTGAATCTGGTTACTTTCATTCCAATTCGAAATCGCCTCTAAATCTTTATTAAGATATGCAACCTCCTGCTGCAGGTGAAGATGTGCATATGCAGCCGATATTCCGAAATCCAAATGGAATGGCGAGTGTGTTGTCGTCAGCTAGACAATATATTGGATTCATGGTAAAAGTATTCGAGAGATATAAATCGACGTCCACTTGCAGGAAACGTTCTTTCAGGAAGCTGGAGAGCCCTCAGAAAAATGACCCGACAAGCCATAGCATCAAAGTATGGTCAGCAAACCCTCATGCCACACACGATCAAAGGCCTTAGAAATATCAAGCGCTACAGCTTTTGACTCTCCATATTTCTCGATTGTTTTTTCCAAATATAGAAGGTCGCATGTTGATCTTTGTTTCCGAAAGCCATATTGACGATCGCTCAAGATCTTGAAGCCTTCTAAATATTCAAGGATATGGTGGTTTAAGGCTTTCTCCATGTTTTTGATATCACTGATAGCAAAGCGACTGATCTATAATTGTTTGGAAGTTTTTCTTGCCCTTTTTCGGAATAGGCTGAACGCGAGTAGTTTTCCAACAAGAAGGAAAAACTCCTTCCTTGTAAGACAAATTGAAAAGTCTGCAAAATACTGGTGTGAATTCATTGGCGCACTTTTTAAGTACGATGACTGGTACTTCCATCAAGACCAGACACCTTGTTGATATTGAGCTGTTTCAAAATTTGCCTGACTAAACGCTGTCGAAAAGTAATGTCCGGCATTGTGGATTCTAGTGGGAATAGTGAGTGGTGCCTTTCCCAGAAAATTGACTGTGTAGTGGGACGCAAATTGTTCAGCTAGTTAATTTGCCTGTTCTAAGGCTCTTGTTGCAATTGAACCATCCGCTTGGGTTAATGGTGGACTTGTAGGTTTTGTGAAGTTTTATCAACAGCTCCAGCTACCGACCAGAAGGATCTAGACTCGTTGGGATTTTGCAGCTATTCCGAGCAATAACAAACTTAGTTCTGTTTTGGGCACTGGGATTTTTTCGCCATTGCCGGTAGGCTAGATTTTCAGAGGCGACGGCTTTCTCGCAATCTTTGTTGAAATAGGGTTTGCCGTTAGAAGTTCGTTTCACTATAAAAATGAATATATGCATCTATGGATGATAGAATAGCTTCCCTGACTTCAAAGGCACGAGTTGATGGATCATTAGAGCTAAAAGAAACATCTAGCCAGGGGAAATTTCGGAAATGGTCTTGAATATTCTCCCACTCAGCAGATCTGTAATACCAAACTTTGAGCGGCTTCGATTGTTCCCTAACATTCATCGGTAATTCACTCAGCACTGAAATGAGTTTGTGATCGGAAAAATCCCAATGGAGACCCAACGGTGACTGTGTAAATATCTGGATTGTTGGATGTTAGGTATAGATCCAGAAGACTAAGATATTCTCCATCACGGTCAGGAATCCTGGTTGGCTCATTTATAATCTGAAAAGTCCGCTGCTCATTGCAAAAGCCTCGGCTTCGCGACCTTGTTCATCGTTGATATTTGAAAATTTGAGCCATTCGATATTGTGGACATTGAAGTCACCGAATATGGAAACTTCGACACTGGGTAATTGATTTACATAAAATCAATGGTGTTTGCAAGTTAAGAGTATAGTGCCCTATATTGTGAATCGCTTGGTGGTCTATAAACGCAGCATATGAATTTAGTGATCTTCACTGCGTTCTAAACGGCATTCTTCTAGTATTCTTTATGTTTGTCATTGACTCATTTTCTGATCTGGTACCATTGATTTTGGTATCCAGGTTTCAAGGCCAATGTACGGAACTAATGATTCGTGTCTAGTACCCTCATCAGCTTTTCCATGGCCTGTAATTTTAGATTTCCAGTATAAAGTCAATCTATTACGATCCCCCCAGTGTAATTAGTTTTTGACAATTTTTCCAGGTCAGTATCGATGTCACTATTCAGTTCAACGCCCTGAATATAACCAGACTGTCTAAGAATTATGATTTTGTTGAAGTTCCATATTGATATTACTTGCGCGCTGCAAAATTGCATAAACTTCCTCTTGAAAGACGGACGTTTATTGAACGTCCTACATTATGATCCAAGTTCCGTCCTATGTTCGGTTTTTGACCGGTCTGATACCAATTTTTTTTCAGACATGTTCTCGGGATCTGTTTATTATCCACTATTCACGATTTTTTCCAGTTTTTTTCATATCCTCAATTACTTGGTCTTCCCACTGAAGTTCGGGTCTCTTATCTGGTGATGTCAGTCTGGACTTCTTCTTTGTCATTTTCCCCCTTCATGTTGTCTTTTATTTCATAGTTCAGCAAAAGATTTCCTATTTCAGTTTTTCAATTTTTCATCTCATTTGTCTGTCTAGAACTCCAATTGTTGTTCATCTTTCTGTGTTGAATACATTCTTTCATCACGTGTGTCGTACGTTATGGTTTCGTACTCTTTGCGAACTAGTCTGAAATATCAATCGAAAATACAACGAAGAATGGTTTTGAATGACTTTCTTCTACACAATGTTTGCAAGATGAAATCAAAAGGTAAAAAGGCCAAGTCAGATATTCAAATGATGTTAGCTATCATAATTTATTTATTTTTTTCTGTAAAGAGAATAAGAGTATGAATCTGCATTGTCCAATACAAAAGAAAACATAACTATTTGCAAATCGATTTAAGTATCCTATTGGATTGATATGAGATGTTTGAATAACGACAATGACAATATATCTCAACAGATAAAATATTTCGAAATAGTGGGTTCACTCCAGTTCAATTTGATTCAGGTAAACAAATTACACACAAAGATTGCGACAACCTGTATCAAATTGTGCTTTATAACGAAACTTGATACAATTTCTGATATCTGAATAACCACATTTCTTTTTACATGATGTGATTAAAAATATAATTAGTAAAAATTATTCTTGAATATGAACACCATTCCACATTTATTAGGCATTCGGCAAGGATACTGTTAATGAACGTACTGTTCGACGTTGGTTTGCGAAATTGAGTCCCGAAGTGGTCGACCTACAGTAATCCAGAACGAGGATATGAGGACCCTGTTGGAGGTAGGTAGGTAGGTCTAAAGTGAGTGGGTCTATTCGACCCTCCACCGCAAACCATAAGGGTTTATTGTGGCTCACACCTATTCACACTCGGCCAAATAAACCCAGCCTCTTAACGAAGCCGATTAGTTTGTATGGTAAAAGGTCTTTCAGGTCAGATGGTGAGAGTACGGATCTGCCGAACTCAAAGAACCTGATTCGGTCCCCAGCGGGGCAGGCACAAAGTATATGCTCTGCAGTTTCATCATTTACCAGACAGAGGCGACACACACTGTTTTCCGACAGTCCAAGTATCTGCATGTGATGATTCAATTGACAGTGACCTGTAAGAAGGCCTGTTAGACATCGTAGTTCATCCCTGCTGTAGTCCAACAACTGTTTGGAATCAAGCTTCGAAGGGTGAATAAACGCCTTGGAGTGAGCCAATCCTGAAAGATTCTGCTAGAAATCCATAACTCTTCTTGCCATCCAGGTGTTCAGTGTTTGTTTGGCAATGCCCAAAGCGATGCCAATGACAGGTTCTGGTCCAATGAAGCCGCTTGCAGCACCCTCCTTTGCAAGAGAGTCAGCAGCTTCATTGCCCTCCAGGCCAGTATGGCCAGGAATCCAGACTAGAGACAATCTGTTTAGTCTTCCTATCGAGAAGAATCTTTTTTGGCGGTTTGCTACCAATTCAGACGTTGCTCGGTAGGAGCCAAGAGCTTCCAACGCCGCTTGACTGTCCGAGAATATTTTTAATGACATGTGAGTGAAGTTGGATTTGTCCAATCTCTCCACTCACAATTCAATAGCGTAAATTTCCGCTTGAAATACTGTCGCATAAGTTTCTAGGCAGGTAGATAACTCTGTCCTGGGTCTGCGACTGAAAACACCTGCACCAGAATCGGAAGGTCTTTTTGATCCATCTGTGAACCAACAACTATCTGCTCTTAATATATCCTTCTCCTGCAGGATCCAGTCCTCTCTACTCGGGGAATAGTACTTAATAAGGCAGTTCGTAGTTGACAGTTGGAGGTAAAAAGTCAGAGGTCATTTCCAGAATGCTGTGACTTCCAATGTCAACCAACAGTATGTTGCACTCTGCATTGAGGAGGTAGGAGGTAGATCTAGAAAGATCTCCATGGCCGCAGACGGTGTGGTACTGATGGCACGACTGATAGCTAAACAAGCCTGTCTCTGTAAGCTAGAGAGCTTCTCTTGGGCCGTTTTCTGTAAAGCCTTCGGCCACCAAGCAATTGCACCATAAGTGATCATTGGTCTGACAATCATCACATAAATCCAATGGATTTGTTGGGGACCTAAACCCCAAGTTTTACCACAAATTCTTCGACATGTCCATAGAGACAGTCTGGCTTTGCGTAAAACTTTTTCCAAGTGAGCGTTCCAGGTGAGTCGTCTTTTATCAAGGATAATGCCAAGATATTTCACCTCCGTTCCAAATGGAATGACCACACTATTGAGAGAAAGTGGCGTTAGATCGTCCAATTTCCTTCTCTTGGTGAAGGGGATTAACACAGTTTTGCTGGGGTTGACAGACATCTGCTCTCTCAGGCACTAACTGTGAACAACGTCCAACGCGATTTGGAGGATATTACAAGCTACCCTTTCCGACGTGGACCTTGCCAGGATGACAAGGTCATCTGCATAAGCTTGCAAATCAACTTTTCTTCTGTCGAGGGCATCAAGCAGACTATCTACCAGGAGCGACCACAGAAGGGGGGATAGTACCCCACCTTGAGGGCAGCCCCTGGTGACCCTGAACCTGATAGCTTTGCCTTGAAGAATCGTAGTTGCAGTTCTGTTTACTAGCATGGCATAGATCCAGCCAGTTATGGTCGATTCTATACCCTTTCTAGCCAGAGACAATCCTATAGATTTAGGTAGTGCATTGTCAGATGCTTCTTCAATATCAAGAAATACAGCAACCGCAATATCCTTGTTATCAAGGGATTGGGAGATTTTCTCAACGAGGTTGTTTAATGCTGAATCTGTCGATTTGCCGGTTTGCATACTGGTGGTTATTCAGTGGGGATGCATATAATGCTACCCTCCTGATATGTCCATCCAGTATCCTCTCAAGTCCTTTCAGCAGGAAGGATGTAAGGCTGATTGGTTGTACCGATTTGGGGTGTAGGTCTCTCCGGCCCACTTTTGGTATATATACCACCCTTGCTGCCAACCAACTGGGTGGCATATAGTTCCACGCCAGACTAGCTCTATACAATTTTGTGAGAATAGGTGAAATTATTTCCAGTCCGTTTTGAAGAAGAGCTGGAAATATACCATCCTCTCCGGGAGATTTGAAGGGCTGAAAAGACTTTTGATAGCCCATTCAACTGCCGGTGCTGTGATAACCTTTTTAGCGACGTCCCAGTCGTTCTTTTTTGGGCGTTCAGCGCCCTCGAAAATGGGCGATCTGTTGTTATCAAGAGTCAGATTTCCAGGAAAGTGGTTTTCTATCAAAAACTCTAACGTTTCTTTACTAGAGGTCGTAAATGTTCCATCGGATCGTTTTTAAGCGACCCAATTTCAGCAGTCGGCTCTCTAGAGAGAATCTTGTGAATTCTTGCGAGGTAAATCAGAGATACTATCACAGAACTTCCTCCAAGACTCCCGTTTTGCCTTTTTAATTTCCTTGTTGTATGTCGTTAGAGTGGTTTTATAAAACTCCCAGTTACCTGACTCTACAGCTCGATTGAATAGTCGTCGCCTTGTTGGAGACTGACCTATCAAAATTGGTGGGTGAGATGGCGGAAGAACTGGACGTCAGTTCCCATGCGGTTTTTGTTGGTTTACAGAAATTTTCACGTTTCGGAGTCTATTCTTCTTTGCCTTTGCGCAACCAAAACTATCTTTTTTTGGATTGGATCGTCATGTGTGATAAAAAATGAGTCATCTACGACAACAGGAGACGTTCAGGACAGTGGTTGGACACCGAAAAGCCACCCATGCACTTCACCTGCACGGAAACTCACCAAACAAAGACCATAATCACTGTGTGGTGGTCAGCGGCTGGTGTGATTCACTTCAACTTTCTGCAACCGGTCCAAACCATCCGGGACTGATCAACAGAAGAGTTCAGATCCTGCTCCACGACAACGCTAGTCCGCACGTTTCACAAATCATCGTCCGAAATTTGAACGAATTGAGCGCGAGATTTTGTATCACCCACCATACTCTCCAGACCCCTCGCCAACCGACTACAATCTTTTCAATCACTTCGATAACTTTTCTCACCGGTAGAACCTTCGCCAATCAGGGCCAGAATTGAATAAGTTTAAATTGAGATATGTCACTTTAACGTAGACTCATAAAAACCGAAAAATTTTCATTTGACAATTGAAAATAATGTCAAAGCTTGGCTTTGCAATAAACTGTCGTTTATTTTTGATGTCAAGGCTTGAATACTCTGTCGAATGGTCGTGGCCCCTAAATTTTCAAAACTGTTCTTGTTAAGATCACCCAAATTATAAATTGCATTTATGACCCAGTCGAGTATGACTGCTCTGTCACAATGAGCCATAGAAATTTATTTCATTGAAAAGAAATTTTTGGGAGTTCCGTGGTGGTCGTGGTAGTGGACGGACGTGCTGATAACGTCCGTCCACAAATGCCATGTGCTATCGTGGGGCTCCGTTTTGTGTTGTGTTGTATTAAAATTGAAATGTGGAGTATCTGAAAAAGTGATGAATAAGTGGCCCCCTTTATTCACGCCGGTATCCAGGCCGGGGTGGTTCGGATAACCACGTAAAGGGGACTATATATGTGAAAAATTATCAAAAGGTCTCCCACGTAGGAGGCGACTTCAAAAAATCTAATTGTTTTTATGTTAAAAAAAACCTAGTGTTTTTTTATTATGAAAAGTTAGAAAAAATGGGTGGCAGCATTGCTTTGTGCAAGACCGCTGCGCCCCCCGACGAAGCTCCTGTTAACCAACAGGAGGAGTATTGGTCATATGCGCCTGAAGATGGAAGCAACGACCAACTAAAATAGAGAGAGAGAGAGAAACGAAAATTTTTTCTAGACATAAGGTTACCATTTTATGTGAAGTTAAACGATAGACTTTTTTGGCATTTTTTACGGTATCTCTACTTAGCACTTTTTTGTCTGTCTTACGGAGAATATTTGTGTTGTTGTGATTACTTAGAAGTTATTTCACTGAGTCGACAACAACAAATTTGAGAGTTATACAAAATCGTTTGTTGTGCGAGCAAATGCAAAATCATTTCGGGTTTATTGTTGTCCTATTGCTTGCATCAGAACGAGAAAAGAAGGGTTTTTCGTGTACGACACATACAAGGAGACTTTCAAGAAGGATCAACCCTCCAGAAGGGGTTTTACACTTCATTGTATTTCAGACACAATCCTGAAAGATTCTGCTAGAAATCCATAACTTATAAAATAATTAATTAATTTCTACTTTTATTAGATATCAATGAAATTTATTTTCTAAGCGCAAATTTTTCAAATTATGTCCGTTAGACCCCAAGTATCATACCTTTTCGGAATCAGCTCGTTACGGATTATCTAAAACTGACACCATATACAGGGTGTTGCATTTAAAAAAATTACCGATGCCGTCATCACATTAATATGCACCACTCTGTATAATGAAATTTTGTTGTAAAATGTAGAATATCAAATTGAAAATCGACGTGTTTCAGGTTTATGTAAAACGACATTTGGTTTTGGAAATATCGAATTTACTCCATACTTTGCGGACACACTGTATAGTATGTAGCCTTTTTGAACTTTCCCTTTAAAACAGTGCTCTTTTTTATGAATAACTAGAAACATTTCGGTGGGTGTTCTTTTCTTTTTTTCTGTGTGGGACACATTGTTTTTGCATCGAAACCAATGAACTTCTGAAGTGGTTGTTGGCATTTAGTGGTTTTTAAGTTTGTTTGTTGCAACAGTAATTTCGGAATTGAAGATTGAATGGAAATAGTCCAAACGTTTTTTCTTTATGTGAATAGTCACTGGAAAAATATATCCTTATGAGTTTAAGTTCCTTATGAGCCTTGGCCCTGGTGATAGAAATGGAATGAAACTTCCAATTGATGTTTCCTTCAACACCTTCTCGTTGGGATCATTGATTCATTAGTAAGCTTCTCCAATTTTATGGAAGACTCTATTGAGATACTGCTAAAAAGTGACCAGTTCTGTGTTTCCACTGTTTCAATTTGTTGCCGATCTCAACCAAAGGGTTCCCAATGAAGCGAAGTCAAGTTTTAATCAGGCAGAATCAGGCAACGAGGTTTCTAGCAAAAATAAAACTGAAGTTTGACACACCGTTGTCTGTGTTGATTGAGTTGAATTTTGGAACCCTTTTGTGTATTGGTTTTGCTGATGTAACCAGAAACCTAGAAATATAGTTCTTTATGAATAAAACGATAGTTCAACATAAATAATGGAGGCTGAACTAAGGAAGACGATGAGCCTTAACAATACCAACAATAAAATGTGAACAAAAGCTGGATACTAAATAAAAAAAACAAGAAGTTAACATGAACATAGAATAAAAAAAGAAAGTAGTTGAAAAATTAGATGATGCAGAATGAAAATGTACGAAATTTTGAAAATTATAAAGCAGAAACTAATAGTAAAACACATATAGAGAAAAATATATAGACCCCTTCTATGAATGGATGTAGGTTTACAAACAGGAGGGATGAAAAAAGTGGCAAATCTGGAATTATATAAAAATGGGTGAATGGAACACAAAACCCTATTCGGATGAGGGTCAATGAAAAAGAGAAAGAACTTACGAAGTAGAAATCCCAAATCATTCCAGACTTACAGGTTGTTTCTTAACTACGGTACGAAACTCCACAGGGTGATTCGTTAGGTAGTTTTAAGAAAAAAAGTTCCTACGAACATATCTCCGGAGAAGCATGGAAAATTTACCACAATAGAGTTATTCCATGTACTTAAACATTTCGAACGCTACATGCAAGATTATGTGAAACTGGGAGTTTTAATAAAAATGCGGGTGGCGGAAGAACAGAAACTGTAACAACGGCTAAATTAAAAGAAGCTGAACTTGATGCGATAGAAGAAAGTCTTTCAAATAATACCAGGAAGATTGCACTGCAGCTGAAAGTCAGTTCAAAAACCGTATGGACAGTTCTAAAAAGAAACCTCTTATACCCATATCACATATAGCGGGTCCAAGTTCTACTGCCTCGGGATTTTCACCCAAGATTATTGTTTTGCAGGTGGTTGATTCATATGATGGCACACAATAAAAATTTTTTTAGGAAATATTTTATTCACGGGCGAAGCACATTTTTCACGAGATACTATCGTGAACTTTCACAATGTACATTTTTAGGTCGGTTTCGGTTTCTTAAACCATATTCAATATGAATTTCCACAAAATAAGTAGGACAACAATCAAACAAGAAAAATCCCAGAAACATTTTATTTTCATTTTTTTAAAGAGTATCGGTTGTCCTTTCACTTCAGTAGAGTAGTTTATAAAAAAAAATCAAATTGAATTCTAAAGAGACAGGTATTTTGTGAATTGATCTACCTCGATATTTCATTTCCACAGATCTTCTCGTTATGAAATCAAATACTGTTTCGTTTTCAACACTGCGGGTGTAATAAGTCTAGCAGAAATTATTTGTTTCAGTTGAACGTAGGAGGAGATTCAATATAAATGATCGCATAAAAGAACTAGGCACCCTTCTACCGAAAAATAACGACCCTTACTACGAAATTGTGAGAGACGTCCGTCCAAACAAGGGAACAATACTCAAGTCCTCAGTCGAATATATCAAGTGTTTGAAAAACGAAGTTCAGAGACTCAAACAACAGGAGGCAAGACAAAAACAGATGGAAAGTATGAACAGAAGACTTCAATTGCGAGTACAGGTTAGTTGTCAAATTGATTAGCATTGTCATTTGGACGTAGATTTTCTAGCCTAAGAACTCTTTCACACTGGGAGCTTCACGCTCCTATACGGGAGCGATTATCACTCCTATCCTGGCTCTGTGAGTCAGTCGTAGAATGGATCGCACGCGAGATGTTGCCATATACCTCCTCTACCGTCGACACAAACATCGACGACAGAAACGTCAACGATCTAGAATGGGATGGATTAAGTTTCGAAATCTAGGTTGAGCACCTTGCAGACTTCCACCTAACTTTTCACGACATAATTTCGGTCCTTATAAATGTCTAGACTTTTCTCCCAAAGAGCGGGTCGATTGGGGACAGCACTAATTAACAGACCAACATTGTAGTCTGCCATGATAAATAGTGTGAAGCGTCATCTAGGGAGAGTCGTTTTCACTCCTCGTGTGGAAGCCCCCACTCATCTTTTTGCATTTTGATGAGGAGACGCGGCTCCCCGACTCGAGATGCAGGAGACGTGAGAGTTCTTGTCTCCTCAGACGTGGCGGCTCCCGCTCTTTGTCTGAAAGCTCCATTGGACTCGTTGCATTTTGGCGCTAAGAGTCTTCCTCTCTCTCGCGAGCGAGAGACGTGAAGCTCTCCGTGTGAAAAAGTGCTAGAAGTTTGGCAAAAAGAGCAGGAGAAGCACCACTAGGGTGCTTCTCCTGCTTCTTCAAGAAATATCATGAAAAACATATTTTTGTATGTATTACCTATACGTTAAAATTTTTGAGTCTACCCTCTTACGTACAGGATGGTCTAGCAATATGAGCGAAGTCCAAATTTGTTCGTATGTTAGGAAAAAAGTCGAACTATCAGGCTGAAAGTGGATCACTCTATACGAAATGAGGAAAAAGCTTATTTTGACAAATGCAATGTTGATGTTTTCTTGGGGTGTAATTCAATGGTTTTGTCAGAAGACATTCCTAAATCGAAAACGAGCGGCTGCAGCGATAGAACGCATGTATCTGCTCATTGCACGGAACTACAAACTAAGTGTTGAACAGCAATTTGCTTATTTGCAAACAAGTAATAAGACCAGTTATGTTGTACACCTGTCCTGTGTTCTGCAGCTACAAAAGATCTCCTTTACAGAGACTCGAAAGGATGCAGAACAAGGTGCTCCGTATTTGCATGAATAGTGAGACATACATTTCACTCATTGATCTGTTAGATTGGATGAAGTGGAGACATTCACTGAACGTATCAGGAGGCTGTCTCAGAAATTCTTCAAGTTCTTTCTGCCAAAAAGTCCGCCTACGAGAGACGTCATGGCTATTAGGAAATCAGCCCCGTGTTTACGGAACTGATCTATGACCCAGGATATATTCTATGAACAGCGAGAACACGGTCACGCTTAGTCCATGGAAAAATTGGATAAGATAATTCACAAAGTAGCGTGATAGCAGAAATACTCTTAACATATTTTTTTCACGAACTTTTTCCAGGAGGTTCCGGACAACTCCCTCGTGTGAGCTTCAGAAGGAAGCTAGACGGAGGCTAAAGTTTGTCGCTCACTTGTCCGGCACAGCACGGCGCTGTTCGTCGCCTGATGGCAACGGGTAGTAGCATCGCCCACTTGTCCAGCTACAACCAGCATAGTGAAGGTGCTGTTTGTTCGATTTCGAGAGAATTTCAGTTGACATCGAGTGCTGACAGAAACATGTCTATCACTAGCAGTTCTGCCGAAGAAGTCGTTATTATAGTGGTCACATTATTGAATCAAGAAGAAATTAGTCACATAAAAGAATGTTGAGGGTCCATCCCATTAATCAAAAGAGGAGAAATTTGGAAGAGTTTCATCATCTTTTCAACGATCTGAAAGAAGACGAGGAGAAATGTTTTCAGTATTTCCGAATGATTCCAGGCAAATTTTCAGAACTTCTGGATATTTTAGAGCCTGCCTCAACAAGCAACTCAATTTTTCCTCACCCATTTTCATAAGTGCCGTCTGACACTCTGCTGTCAACTGATGGAAGAGCAAAACAGAAAGACAGAAACTCCCCAGGCACTTTTGGACAAGTTGATGCTAGCAAGCGTTGGCCGGCGATGCGCTCACTTGGCTAGTCCGTCACAGCACGTGCCGTTATTTGCCGGTAAGTATCGGAGAGCTGGAATCCTTCCTGGCGGCAGACGCTTTTGGCGGTGCCGAGCCGGGCTAATGGGCAGTTATCCATTCACTTTCATTGTTCCGTATTTTGACGGGACGGGCCGTGCTGTGCCGGACAAGAGGGCGAAAATCTGTTGAGCGGAGAGCTACCCGTTAACACCAGCGGCGGCGTCTCCTACTGTCCAATCGTGGGACCGTGGGGCGGCGTGTCTTCTGCTGTCTTCTTAGGCTCAATAAAACAGTCATCCTCCTGCCATTCCCCCCCTATACCTATATAACTTCCCTAACCCTACTCCCCTATGTAGGAGAATGTCTGTTTTTGTACATATGTAAATAGATTTGTTTGTTAGTGTTGTAATCAAATAGACAAATTAAGAATTTTAAGTTAAAATTCAGCAATTTTGGAACGAGCTTCGCTAGCACTCGTTCCATGCCCAAAATTTTCGAAATAATTGCATGGCATTATTTGAATTGAGTTGTGGCTTTATGAATTACTTCCACTGTTCAGAATGAAACTACATGTCGAAAAGTAGTTTTTTCAGAATGAAGTGGACTAATGGAACACCCATGTACAACCCAAACGTTACATGAGTCTGAGAATACAGTTATACAGCAGAATTTCATAATCAGATCATATCAACCCTTTTGTTCAAACAAAATACGAGTCATCAGTATTAAATCAACTGGTGAGCAATGGTTTGTATATACATCAACATCATTTTTTTCAGGAACTCGAAAGGCAAGCGAAATCACATGGTCTTCCAATATCTGATTTTAACTGGCAAAATGTATCAGTTACATCACCACCCCCTTATAATTCGTACAATAACCAACAAAATCCACCAACCACAGCAGCAACTTTAATTCCTCCGGTAATTTTACCCGATCCTAGCAGAAAGGTGAGTTGAAAACTTTTTGAAAAATATGCAAGTTAGAATGATAATACCAGTACCATTAGGAATCGAAATTTTTGGGTAAAAAAAACAATTTGGTTTTCTACCTCTCCATCTTCAAACAAAAAACGTGGGAAATTTCCAATGAATGAAAGAAAGCAATTGATGCTTGATGTACAAATATTTACAAAGATTTGAAGAGCACGCACAGAAGTTACAAAGATTCACAGAAAATACAAAGTAGGAGAAAAACCCCATTCGAAACAACTACTTTCAAACATGTGGATATTGAGTTACACAAAAATCATTTGATTCTATTCCATTTGTACTTCAAACATTCGTTACAAAATTCAAACTGATCTGTATCTATAGAGTAGGGAGGGTGAGTGTAAGCCCAGAGCACTTAGGCCACATGTGACCCATTGTATATCCTCCCGAGGAGTTGTCCTCCTAGGTCATCGACCATCCTGTCCTTTCCAAAAAGGTGGACAGGTCCTGGGAGACATCTTTATATCGGCAGGTGTAGGTCAAGACTCGCCGAACACATAATAGGACATGCCTGACAGTCTCATTCAAACTGATATAGTTCACAGAAACGCTACACAACGTAATGTATATACAGGGTGTCCCTGGACTTCCTCTTTTCCTCTCGGGAATGTATAGATGGGGTCAAAATATCACCAGTACTTCATATAACTTTTTTTCCTAAAAGTCTTCGTAACCAAGTTACGGGCCCTNATGATTTTGAATATTCACTTGAAAAGTTATCAAAGAAAAACATTTTTCATTTTGTAACTTCGAGGGCCCGTAACTTGGTTACGAAGACTTTTAGGAAAAAAAGTTATATGAAGTACTGGTGATATTTTGACCCCATCTATACATTCCCGAGAGGAAAAGAGGAAGTCCAGGGACACCCTGTATAAAAGAGTAATGAATGGTATACGATTCAACTTTTATGGAAATCTATTATTGTTTTGGTGTATGTCTCGAAGTTTCAAGTCGAAAACATATTTTTTAACTCTTCATCAGCCAGTACCTCATTGAGTTTTTGAAAACGAAAACGCATTTCTCGCACAAGACTATGACATATGTCACCGGAAATTACAAATTGTTCTTGTTACTTAAACTTAATTACTTTCCTCCTTTCTTCTGAAATTTCCCATATTTTTTGTATAAACATGGAGGAGTAGAAAACCAAAAAGCTCATTCATATAATGAATTTCGAACAC
This sequence comes from Leptinotarsa decemlineata, assembly GCF_000500325.1. Lineage (NCBI taxonomy): Eukaryota > Metazoa > Arthropoda > Insecta > Coleoptera > Chrysomelidae > Leptinotarsa > Leptinotarsa decemlineata. The sequence goes on along the minus strand of NW_019289989.1, from coordinate 73,614 downwards.
AAATATAACAGTATTCCATAAAACAAATAACAAGAAAAGTGTTTTTCATATCAGTAAAATCTTAGGTTGAATAATGTAACAAAAAATGTTCATTCATTCATCAATTTCTATTTTGTCCCCTTCAAAGTAGTTCCTTTCAGTTATAATACAATTGTGCCAGAGTTTTTTCCAGTTCTGGATATGCACTTCTTTGTATGTCCTTGACCTCTCTCAGCGATTCGGTTTTTCATCTCCTCAATGGTCACAAAACGTCGTCATTTCATAGGCCTCTTCATTCTTGGGAACAGAAAAAAGTCGCACCAGGCCACATCTGGTGAATATGGTGGCTGAGGCATGATAACAGTGTTGTTTTTGGCCATAAAATCACTAACAAGCAATGACGAAGTGAGCAGGTGCGTTATCGTGATGAAAAAAATCATGAATTGTTTTTCCAAAATGCCGGACGTTTTCTTCGTATTGCTTTTCGCAAGCGGTGCATAACTTCAAGATAATACTCCTTATTTACCATACGACCATGTGGCAGAAACTCCCGATGCACTACGTTTGTCACGGTAATCAAAGAAAACTGAGCGAAATCTTGAAATTGAGCGAAATTGCCGTGCTTCTTTTGGTCTTGGCTCTACTGGGCTCTTCCATTAGGACAATTGGACTTTGGTTTCGATATGACAACCATATACCCGTGATTCGTCACCAGTTATGACCCTTTTAAACAAATCTGGATCGCCGTTGGCTTCATTCAACAATTCCTGAGCGATGCTCATGTGATTGTTTTTTTGGTAAAAATTCAACAATTTTGGAGCGAACTTCGCTGCCCAAAATTTTCGAAAAAATGCATGGCATCATCCAATCGATTTGCCGACATTGTCAGCAACTTCTCTAACAGTGATTCGACGATTTTCCATAACAATTTTCTTCACATTCTCAACATTTTCATCGGTTGTTGATGTGCTGGGACGTCTAAGGCGAGCGTTGTCATTCACATCTTTTCGACCTTCTGTAAAAAGCTTGTACCACTTGTAAACATTTTTCTGACTCAGAGTACAATCATCGTATGTCACTGTCAATATCTCGAGTATTTCTGAGCACTCAATTCCATTTTTTACACAAAATTTGAAGCAAATTCTTCGATCCATTTTTTTCGATTGCAAAAAATTACCGAACAAGCAAAATACTCCTCAACTTTTATGCCTCTCACCAACTAAATAAACATGCTAAACAGCTGAAACTGTCAACATATGTTTAAGACGAGTGTACCAAAGTAAAAAAAAAAATAAAAATCGTTAATCGAACGTACCCACCCCGCTGAACTCGAACATGCACCTTATTTTTTCAACAGACCTCGCAAATAGTAAATAATGGTACTGTAGGTAGATCTTTGCATTAAAAAAATATTTTATTTATCAGATTACAAAGCCCCTATGAAGCTTGTATATAACTTTACTAAAAGGGTTTCTTGATGTTAAAATTGAAGTTCTTTTGCAGATTTTAAGGAAAATTTGACAGTTAGCGAAATTGTAACCTGATTACTTTCCTAAATTCGGTTAAAGAAAACTTAATTTCTTGGAAAAGAACGTTAATTTTGACGATGACGAATGACAGTGATGAGGGTTCTAGTTGTTATTGATAATAAACAATGTCAAAAGTCCAATTTCGTGTGAGTCTGTTAATGAAAAATCATTTAATTGTCTCATTAATGAATTGAAAATCAAAGTAACCCTAACCTTATGCTAATTGCTGTGAAAAATATCTAATAACTCGAAAGATGTGAATCGTACTATCACTGATAATTACACTAAGTTTAAGACAACCTTCATAATTTGAGAGAACTTATTCTTGTATAACAAATAATTGTAATAATACGATGGGTTTTGTTTCAATTTCAGCTGACAGATGTTATGCCTGACGTAATATCTGACGCCTTGTCAGACGCTTCTCTCAGTTTGTCAGCGATGGAAGAAGCGATGGACGATGACGATCTCGTTTACGGAGTCAACGGTGACCCGATGCTATCGTCCCCAAATGCCTTACAAACCGACGTTTTGCTGACGTCATCCACGCAGCATAGTTCGGGGGATCCCCTCTTGTACGAACAGCGTCTACCCACTCCTACACCTTCGAGTCATATCGAGCAAGATGTCGATACTCTGGATATGGATATGATAGCATAGTATTAGACTGTTTCTTGTGGTAATATTGAAAATGTTGCGCTGGTCGCTTGAAAAATGTAGTATTTTTATCGATACAAAGTTATTCAGTGTTACTGACGGAGAATCCCAAAAAAAGGTGCAAAATCCCGAATTTGGCGCACATTTTTAGGAACTTTCATGTGTGTAGTAAATATACGAATATCTCTGAATGCCAGTTGAAGTACAAAATGTGTTTGGAGAGTAACAGTGAAAAATGATAAATGAAATTTTCTCAATTTCCAATATGATCGCCTACCACGTAGTAACGGATACATCCATCAATTTACAATGAAATATTTTCATCAATTTTTTCTTATGTTCTGCTAGTTGTTGAATCAACAATATTTTTTCTTGTAAGTTCTCAGAAACAGCTCCATTTTTATAAAATTTTTGTTGTTTCATATTATTCGAAATCATTAACTTTTTGAAGTGGGGACAAAATTTCATATTATTTAAACATTATTTATGATATTTATATAAAAATTTCAGTTTTCGTTTTTAATTCTTCATATACTAATTAGTATTACAACAATTTGAAATCCCTGAAAGAATCAATACAATTAAAAAGATCAGCTGAAAAATAACAAGTATATTCAGCAAAAAAACTGAAGTTACAATGAAATGAAATACAAGCAACAATTGAATAATTAACAAGAAATTACAATTAAAAAAATTAAAAAATTTCAAACTAAGTTGCTTCACGACTTTTCGATTGTTAGTATCCACAATCGTGTTCGGGTGATGACTGGACTTATTCCTCCTCGTCTAACTATTTATAGATCATTCGAGTGCTTTTACCTATCCCCTCTTCCCTATCTCCGCTTCATCGGTTTTAGCGGGAGCTGACCGTTTGGCAGGAGTTGGTCCTGTTCCGCTTGATTATAGGTTTCCATATGGTACGTATCTCTACGCTAGCTTGGCTAAATGCGTTGTTGGACAACATATAAGCAGCTTTTCTGAATTTTCTCCTAAACCAGTGTTTCTCCTTGTGGATGATTTCAGCTTGAGACCACTTGATGTTTGTTATGTTGATGAGTCCAAACATGCTTTGCTATTCCTGATTTGCTGGTTTCTCCTCGCTGTGTCTCTTTCTTGTGGTCGGCAATGTGAACACTCAATGGCCTCTTAGTATCTCCGATGTAGGACTCTCCACACTCGCAGGATATCCGGTAAATGCAATTCTTGAAATCACAGTCCGCGTTTGGTGGCCTGGTTTTCGTGAGGCTGCTACGGATAATGTTCCCAAATTTGAAGCAGGTTCTGATGTTATACTTGGACCCAATCCTTCTTATCCTTTCCGACAATCCTCTGATGTAGATACAAGTACTGGTTGTGGCGGCTTCTCTTCCTTGTGGAGCTCTTGCTGTCTTCTAGCTAAAGCCTGTTCTACCATCACTCTGGGGTATCCATTCCGTTGAAGGTCATTTTTGATGATGCCTAGTTCCTTCTCGAGACCTTCCTTTGTATTACAGAGCCCAAAAGCACGGTCTACTAGAGTCTTGATGATTTCTCTTTTAGTCGATTGATGGTGGTTGGATTTCTCGGAAGAATAAGTCCAGTCATCACCCGAAGACATTCGTGGATACTAATTGAAACGTCGAATTATGGAACTAAAGTAGATATAGCCAATTCATTATATGATTCATTTGAAGAATGCATGCTTCTGAATATAACCAGAGAGAAATATTGAGAAACAGCAAAAATAAAAATAGGTATGCTAGTTACCACTGCAGAAAACTGTCCGAAAATAATATTGATTGGGGTCAAGCAGAATGTGATGCAGAATATTTAGTTGTATAATCATCTCTAGATAGTAACTTCCTTAATGGAGTGTTGTAGCAGAGGATACTGATGTATTAGTAGTACTTATGACTTAAGCAGTTGATGATGAAGAAATGTGTTTCAAAACCCGTCAAAAATAATATCTACCTTATAACAAGTTTAGTCAACAAAAACAATATTAATGAAATATCCAAATATTACAACCAATTATGTGTTCTTCATTCATGCGTTCACTGAATGTTACTACATCCGCTTTTTATAACGAAGGGAAAAATATATTGGGATTCTCAATAATGATCAACCGAAACTGTATCCGCTTTTATAACAAAGGGAAACAATTTACGAACTTCAATGATGATCAAGAGCTGAAACTTTTATGGTTGTAGAACAAAGTGGAAAAATACTTTTTATTGCCGGTTGTACTCTCACAATTTATGGTGGCAAAACTGCCAACACTTGAGTCACCTGCGATACAAAAGTTCCATAGCACCAACTTCAAAGAACAAAAGAAGCATGCAGTGTTTTCAGATATATAACAAATTGACGAGTTCATTCAAAATGATGAAACCAAATGTTAGTTATTCCTGCTGGTTTCACCATACAGGATTGATACGTCAATTTTGTATATCTCTGAGAACACTGTACAACTATGTTTGTTACTAGAGTCTTTATATAAATAACATACATATTGCTTAAAAAAATTAATAATTTTGTCTTCGCTTCAAAAGGTTTCTAATTCAAAAATCTGAAATGCTAATGGCTGACATACCTGAAGTTTACACTCAGATACAACAAATATTCAAAATGTTGAATTGAAAAAAGTTTCCGAGACGAACCTCTATTTCCTCTATCCTATAATATCAAATAAAAGGTGGAAAGGGGTAACAGAGCTGATGTGGTGAATATTCTCGGCAACATTAAAATTTTATTTTTCCAAAAAAAGAATATCATTCTGAATAAATTAAATATGTGGAGACCAGATATTAAACAAAACGAATTCCAAGACTAGTTTGATGAAAATGAGAGTGAAAGAGCTGCCAAATACATACGACACAAAAAAAACAAAATGTGTAGATTATGACTGACATTGGTTCAATAACTTATCACTGGTGTATTATATTAGTTGAGAAAGTTCAAGGTTCAGTCCATATCTTGTGTATTGATCGAAAACAATAAATAGAATTTGAAAATATAAATATTTAAATATGTAAAAAATTAATAACCTCCAACACAGAACTCATGAAGTGCAAAATTGCAAAACAAAATTTCAAAGTTTCCTATCTTGACTGTGAATACGCAAAAAAATACGAGTACCCTGTAGTTTTCTCCATAATTTACAGAACCATGTTTATCAAACCTCCTCCTTACGTATAAAGTTGAACAAATGCTTTCTTTTTCACTCTCTTGAAGTAAACCTATTTATTTTCATCGCTTGATAGAGAGATGAATCCATAGTAACAGCCTCAAATCAACTTTATCGATTAGGCGTGAGATATTTTTGAGATAAGTGAATGATTTTTCAGGAGACCAGTACGAAACTAACGTGAACATCCACTTTTAAGTAGTAAATTAGCAATTATGTAGTTCTTACATGATTTCAGATAGATAAAATCTGTTTGTTGAACAGGAATCACACTACTGAACCGATATTCGGGTTATCTTCAAGGGCGTATCCAGCTTGAGGCAAGGGGGCATTGTCGTTAACAAAAATAGGTTGCTTTGAATGCCGTACTTTACCATTTGATTCATTATAATGGAATAAGGGTAATTGAGTTTTTTCAAAAACCTCGGCTTTGTTGTTTCTCCAGACTTTCTTGAGAATTATATGAGATGACCCCCTCCCCTCCCTAGTTAAGATTTTGGGTACGCCATTTTCATCTACTCTTCTCAGAGATCCTCCTGAAGAACAATGGAATCAGTTGTCTTATGACTTCGAATGTTGTTTGCTAGGGACAACATTCAACGTCATCATTAATAATGAAAAATTCGAAGAAACAGAGTGTCCATTTTATGCAACTAACGTCATATTCTCTCCAAAGCAAAACCTTTATAAATTATTATAGGGGTTTTGCTGTGATCTTCTTTGGTTACAATCTCCAACCGTTTCAACTGCAACTGCGTCAGTCATCTTTAGCACCCAAAACATCTCTTTTGCGAATAATGTATTGCACTGATATTGAAGAATAACTGTCAAGACAAAACATGTCAATAGAGTGAGTATTAGATTTGAAAAACTGCTTCTAGATTCAAAAGGACGAGCAACAAAGATTGAAACAACCTTCAAAATGTAAGTTGATACGCTTATATGTAATGCAAATTTTGGTTCCATTTTTCTCATCAGAATCTTCTGAAAGGTGGATCTACTATTAGTAATTATTGAAGGAATTATTCATTTTCTGAAACGTTGAGGTAGTATTTCTCAAGTTAATTTTTGAATAGACATAAGAGACGAGGGGCAACTTACTGATTTTTCTGTAGTGCCAGGGCTATAAAAATTGTGAAGAACTCATTTCAAGATATATAGCAAAGTGCACAACATTTTTTCGAGAAGAAATTATGTGTTGCTTACCAACCTCTCATTTCAAATCTGAATAGAGAATATGTCAGTGCCAATCTTTTCAAAGATAGTCTTTTCAGTGATACAAATTGAATGGACACTTCCAGTTAAAGACAGGAAAGAAAACGATGAAAGGGGGTTGGCCTAGTAGGTCAATATTTCTTTTGGGAAGATAACAATCAAGGGAAAACATTTACAGGATTAGTAAATATTTGCTAGCATTGAACTAACGAAAGTATGTTTCACTGATTCTGTGGGAAACTTTTGACATCTTCATAACTTAATATTTTTATATGACTGTCACACTCAGAGATACAGCGCTCTTCGTTTTATATTTTTGAGAACAGGGTGAAATATGTGTTTTAGGAAAATTTTATCTGTGAATAACCTGTAAAAGTACTTTTTTGTAGAAGATTTTTAGCTATATAGGTTTATATTTCAGTTTTAAGATTTATGAACGAAAATACTTTCTATAGGACGAACTAATAGCCCTTCTCTTTTATGGCTTTCTAGGGGTCTGAAAGGTGACCATGGTTCTCTGAATTTTATTAGTGTATTACCATTGAAAATGACGTATTAGGTGACGATAAAATTGTATAGGCACCATTATAGATTTTGAAAAGCCAAATATTGTACATACTACACATAACGAAAAAATGTGATGTCGTGATTGGGTATGAATATTATGACCGCTGTTATTCTGTTATAGAATATTTTAATATTGTTCGAGATTATATTGTTTCAAATAAATATTTCATTTCGATTCATTGTCATTTTTCATTTCAAATCCCCTCTACTATTTGAGAAAGAAAATGTGGAAACAAACACATATCGACGAGTAAGTTTCATAATAAAACACCAGATAACATAAAAAACAACAGAGGTAAGTGAAATTATTTCCTTTGTGAAAATTATGTCGATCCATAAAATCCATGAGAGTTAAAATAAAATCATCTCACTCACACAGGAATTTTTCCTCTCAACATTGAAATGTCTCTATATTCTGAATTAGTCAAAAAGATCATACCTATCTCGTTCTCAGAGTTTCATATCAGCTAAATGATAGATTTTTTTGTGAAACTTATATGAGCTGAAGAGCCATCTGTTGGATACAAGACGAGACTACCATTATTATAGGTATCTAGTTTTAGAACCAAGTAAATCACGAAATGGTCGGCTATTTGGGCCATTTGATGATGAATAATATCGAATCTGCCTGAATAAATTTCCAATTACCATATAATACGTGACCATCGTATTTCTAGGTATAGTAAAATAAACATAGTGAACTTCTTTTGTAGACCTATAACCTTGTCACTTCCACCCTCTCGGCGGAGTGAAGTTCAACCCTCAAATCCTAAATGGGATGAACGAATTACCTTTGTTAATATATCGACCAAACATCGACCAAGCGTCTTCAATTCAATGAGGTTGGAGCCCAGCTCCCTTACCCTTTCAGGTGGTTTTTGTCGAAGAAGGACAAATGGGTTCATCACTGAGAGGATGTTGGCGGCATGAAGTCCTCAAACATCAGTACCGCCCTTCACCGAACAAACGAACAAACAGTGGAAAGTCATCTTCGTGTCGTTCAGGCTTGGAGTCCAGCTCCCTTACCGTTTCGGCTGATTATTGGTCTCGAGAAGGACCAATGGGTACATGACTGATGGTATGACGGCATGAAGTCCTCAGGCATCAGTACCGCCCTTCACGGGATACCCCTACCTGGCTGGGGTGGGATGGATGAGAAAGCTATTCATCCGTTAACGGGGGACATGAGGGCCTCATTCGACACAGTGTCGAGGCCTTCTATATCTGGAGGGGTCGTCTACAGCATAATCTGTGGCTTCCCTAACTAACGACCGAACAAACAACATTAATTACAACTTGTCATAAGCTCTGCCTGCAGTTGTAATAGTAAGATGTACCACTGCGCCACCTGCAGACAAAGCTCGGAAGCAACTCCACAACCACATACTCCGTGGTGGGAATCAGAATAATAAATAAATATATTCCTGAGAGGTACATACAACATGCCCGAGTTCTGGTGAAAATAGCAAATATTTGCCTCTCATGTGAGACCTACGATGTGGGAAGATACTTGCGACGAATCTTCCAAACGGAAGACCTTGCATCGATACCTTAATGGTTTCACTTTCTGCGCGGCGTTCGCTGAGTTAGCTGTCGTTTTTCCGGCGGGTGTGTGCCACATGTACCTAGAGAATCATAGGTCTCACATGAGAGGCAAATTATTTGGTATTTTCACCAGAACATCCACGAACACGCACGAACGGGATCTTGCAGGAATTCAATAGTTGACCTCTGATAGTTGTAGTCAATGGTCAGTCAAGACGAATGGTAGTAGACCCAAAGGGTAATAAAATTCATAGAGCCACTAACTGTGGATATACACCAGTTAAGCTAGGCGCAAATTGAGCGCATGTGAGCCGGCCTGCACGATCCGCACGGGTCACACGCGTAGCGTGGATGATCCGCAAATTGAACGCAGTTTCGAAATGACAATCGAACCGCTATGTCCGATTGAGTTCGGAATCAGAATCCGACAATGATGCTGAAGGCAAACCGTTTGCTTTATTGTTTGCTCGTTAATAATAAAGTAAAATCACCCAACAAGAATATTCTCTTGGAAATTAGTAATTACTTCCGAATGAATCGAAACCAATTTGCAACGAGGCATTAACTCAAAGGGATGTCGACAGCCATCTTGGTTTCAAACAGGTTGGAGCCAGGCTCCCTTACCCTTTCGACTGGTGTTTTTCAGAGAGACAAATGGGTCATGACTGATGGTGGGATGGCGACATGAATATCCTCAGACATCAGTGCCGCCATTCACGGTGTACTCCTACCTGGCTGGAGTGATATGGATGAAAAAATTGTTCATCTGTTAACGGGGGACATGAGGGCCTCATTCGACAGAGTGTCGGGGCCTTCTATATCAGGAGGGGTCGTCTACAGCATAATCTATAGCTTCCCTAACTAACGGATTTTCATGAGTTTCTGCGCAATCAAAAACTCACCGATACCTCGACTGAATGGACTGCTGAATGGAAGGCAGCTGCAAATCTCTGCGGATGGCTTCATTCCGCACAGAGCAGTTACAATCATCCGTATCAACTTATTTTGTAATCTCTCCGGGATGGAGATGTTACGGCCTGGCCACGGGGATCGGCGGTGCGAACGTCGAAGCGGGAGGCGAGGCGACCATTCGCGCGACACCGTTTGCAGGCCACGGGCAGTCACGTTCGCCGCCGCGACCAATAGTCCGACAGCGAAATGTCTTTATCGAATTTATCTCGATATTGCTTGGAAAGTAATAGTTTTTTGGTTCAAGACCTAATATTTGAAAGAGATTGTGGAGTACATGATTTGAATAAGAATCGGGGTGCAGATGGAGAATTCCACAAGAAGTACGAGAAATACAGATTATATCCAAAACAATTTTTTGAGTATACCAGGATGAGTATTGAAACGTTCGATTATATTCTTATGAATATTCATACAGAATTGGATAAAAAACTTAATGCAAATAGAATTTTAAGTGCCGCTGAAAAATTGTTTTTGACATTAAGGTTTGTACTTACCTATATATACATATTCATCTATATTGATCTACATTACGTATTCATCTATATACCTATGTATAGACGTAATATTTAATTAGCTGATCATATTTTAGAGAATTACCTATAGTATCCATCAGTATGAACAACTTTTCCCAAGAAACTATATAGTTCCCAAGGAACTATATTTGCCTAAAATATTATCAGCTAATTAAATGTTACTCTGTATATTAATATTTCATGAAATAAAAACACTTTCAGATAATTATGTTGCAAAAATCTAAATTAAATGACAGTAATTTTTCGTACAACTAAAACAAAAACAACTTCTAACTTGTAATTGACGGTAGAATGAATAATGAATTTCTAACTTTTTAATCAGTCTTCCAAATAGATGGTCTAGCTAGTATTTCAGCAATAAAAGTCTCGGTGTTCATTTTTCGCGGCGAAAACAACTAAACTCGTTTGATCACTACACTATTCGCCGCGACTGCCGCTCGACTTCGTGGCTCGCGCCGTACTGATTCATGTATTTGTTTTACTCGCCCGTCGCGCCGCTAGCCGCCCACGCGGTTCGCTTGGTACATTTCGCCGGTCGCCGTTGCGCGTGGCTTCATAAGTACATTACTATGCGTTTGTTTCAGTCGCTAGACGCTTCGCCGTTCGCACCGCGCGAATATTCGCATCGGCGAGTGTCCCGTGGCTAGGCTGTTAGACGGAGCAGCGTGTCCCCAGACGCCTGAAGCGTACATGATGACAGGCTTGAACATCGTGTTGTAGATCGTAATTTTGTTTTTTAAACTCATTTTGGATTTCCGGTTTATCAGAGGGTACTGACTAGCTATCCGACCCTCGATCTTTGTTTTAACGCACATAGTGTGCGGGTTCCAGTTGAGCCTACGGTCTATAAGAAAACCGAAGTACTTTAACCGCGCTTGCCAGTCAATCTCCCTTCCAGATTTCAATCTTCCCATGGTTATCGCGTGAGTCTTGTCCGGGTTCACTCGGATCTTCCATTCGAGGTACCAACGCTCGAGGTCGTCCAATGGACGACCCCGACCAATGGAAGACCAATGGAAGATGAGAGGAGAGCCGTGTCGTCGGCGTTCAAAAGAATGTCATACCCAACAACCTATTCTTACTGAGCATACAAAACCTTTGGCGACACGCGCTAGTCGCGCCACCTTGCGTCCGGGTGCCAATTTGCGGTGTTCGATTGGTTTTCATGGGTTACAGAAGATCGCGCTGTGCTGCGTCACCACACACGCTTTCAATTTAGCCTAGCCACAGCATAGGTAACCTATTCAATGTTACCTATGCTGTGGCCTAGCTTTATACTTGTATACTCGTATTATGCACATGTTATCTCTGTGTGCATTGGACTATTTACTATTTTCAAAAAAACTACACCTCACGATTTGATCTCTACAAGTAAACTACTGTGCTAGCGAAACATGTGATATTTTTCAAATAAAGTTTGTGGAGATCAAATCATGAGGTATAGTTTTAGTTTTTAGTAACGGTCCAATCAATCAGAAAAAAAATATTTACTTTTTGTTTACATAGGAGAAAGACGCGGAAGAGTCAAAGATCAGTCTCCGTCGACGTACAATAATTGTGAGTCGACACTTAAAAAACATCAGTGCGAGTAGTAACATGAGTCATTTACGATTACTGCTAATACATTTCGTACATGCCGTCACTCCAGTAGAAATTTTTTAGGTTATGTCAAATTGTCTAACTCAAGTGAAGTAATCTTTTAACATCAGGTCCGAATTCCTGAGACCTGAGAGTAAATGGTAACATTGAAATTTCAACGCAACCGCCATCTACACCCAAACCTACGAAAAGGAATAGATATACAGGTGTGTAATTAGGATTTTCTGGTTGACGGTTTCGCCAACAGATCACTCTACTGTGTTTAAAAAATCAACAGAGCTAGCTCTACACTGCACTGAGAGTAGTTCTCTCGAAAGAAATTTAGAGGGCGACTCGGAAATAAGTTTGGGAGATTTCCAGCAGAGGACACATTGAAAATGGAAATATAGAATATGGACAAAATTTGCGCAGTCCATACAAAACGAGTATTACAGCGCAATGTCCAATATTGCGTTCTCGAATATGGCGAAAGTTGTGAATTTACGTGTTGTGATAAGTGCTACCTTGTGACTTACTATGTTTGAAAATGGATAGTAAAGTTAATATTTATACAAAGAAAGTGTGATAATAGTGTAAATATACGTATTTGTTGTTAATTAAGTGAGAAAAACAAAAATGTCTACAGATAAAATAAAAGTTGCTGTTCGACTCCGTCCTTTTAACAGAAGAGGTAATTATTTTGAGATGAAATCGAAATTATATATTCTCAATTGTTAACTTTAACCTTGATGCATTGTCACGGTCTATTTTTCTTTGTAAGTTCTTGCCCTATGGCCATGTCGAACCATGAATCATTCTTATTGATATTGCGACATGAACAGGTATGATGTCAAATATTACTTTTCAACAACTAAATCAAATAAGTCGTCTGAGGTCAAGAGTTACTTCAAATAGTCCAGAATCTCATTAACCCCAATCAAGGCAGGTCTTACCTTAGATACAGTCTATGACAACAAAATCATTCATAGATTCATTTGAAAACAGTTATTATTTTTCGACTTATTACTTGAATAATATAATGGCAACAGATCTCCTAACTATTATATGAAAAAATTCCATTGTATGTTCTCATTGTGTGTTCTCAGAACAACCGATAATATAATGTCAGCAGACCTGTATATTTGAAGTTGAAGTGACCAATAACACATTAACCCATTATATACTCACAAGTTTCTATTTTCAGTAGTTTTTATTTATTTCATGGTATATTTACTGCGACTTGTGACAAAAATGTTTTAACAAGCAATAATTATTATTCATTAACAAATTCAAAACATCCTCATTCAATATTGTTATGTGGATTTGATATAAAAGTAATTTTTTTCAGAACGTGATTTGGGGACGCAGTGTGTTGTCGAAATCGAAAATCAACAAACAATTGTACACCAACCGACAACTTTGGATAAATTGGAAAGGTAAAGTTGAGATCAACATTAGAAACAGTTTACAGACATAGCAAAAATGTATTGTCAGTGCTATTAACGTTTCCTAGAACCAAGGATAATCCCTCTTCTAACCTACCTGTCTGTAAATGGGTTTCCAAATTTCGTCTACTTTTGGCTCTGGTGTGATTTTGACTTTTGTCAAAATCACAGCAGAGCCAATAAGAGAAACTCAATGTACTTAAAAAAAATCTTTATGACCAATCAGAATTCTTTCAAATTGTCAGATTTCTCATTTTTCTCTCTTGCCCGTTGGATGGTAACGATGAATTAATATTCAAATTCGTTTACAATTACACAATAAAATTATAAGATACGTGCTTTAAATTTAATATGAATTAATTTCTGGAGAGAAAATACTTTTACGTTTGTTCATGCGAATATACTGTCATTCCTCACGCAGAGTAGGGGAAAGTGAAGTAAGAATAACTAGAGCGTTGGATTTCCGTAAATTTTTTCCATAATCGAAAGCTGGGTTTGGTAATGTACGGATCTAATGAAATTTAGTTATTTTCTTATGACTCAATTTATTGATACAACTGTTCATTACATTGACGGTTGAAAACCAAACCAAGATCTGATCAAAATAGAAATAACAATTAACGGACGAGATTTCTAAGATAACCCTAAATATTCCGTTGCGGAGTTTTTGGAATCCTACTGATATCGATTCAATAGAATTGAATATTTTAAAACTATATAGAAATTGGTTATTCTTTCGTGTGACTATTATACCTGGACTTTATTGTTTATCCTATTGGTACAGGTTATGGTTAGAATGTTATGGAAGCAAAATTTTTAGCAAAATTTACCTGCCTAGTACCCTTCAAAACACGAAAATTGTCAGTGAAATCTGTATAAAATTTCAAGTACAAGCGAACAAATTAAGATTGAAATTACTTTGAAATGTTATATTCAATCTTGAAATTGTATAAGTGAATAGGTATGACACCCGTCAACTTTTCTGAAACTCGGGAAAAGCTAGTTTTTGATAATTAGAAGTTTAATGGTTGCCAAACTCAAAAATATTCCGGTTTTGAGCTACAGCTCACTCTACACTCACACTTGTAAAACATTACGATCAGCCTATATTTGGTTCATTATAGAACCTACTATGAGTCACGAAATCGATAATTTAACCTCAGATTCGTAATTGGTGCTCTCAAAATACCCCAGATACAAGTTTTTCAGGAATATTGAAAAAATGACCCCTTTTTGGGATACTTTTGGTCCATGTTGGAAAATCCATGACCTATTACGGGTCACGATATCAATAATTTCTTATGCAGCAACTTCAGAAACCTCAGTGAATTATTATTCGTGACAAAACCCAGGTATCGGTTTTCTCCAAAAAGATAAATGTCTCCAAACCGAATATAATAATAATTATAATAATGATATCGTTTATTATGCATAAAAAATACATTTATACATAAAAGAAAAAGGGTTAGCCAAAGGCTATCTTCCACCCTTTATAAAAATACTTCTTTACTATCATAACAATGATAGTAAGATAGATCATATAGTTGCTAATAACTCGTTAATATTCTTAACATTATTTTGATCAATTCAACAATTTCATTGCACTACCATACATTGAATTTTAAATTTATTACATTAGCGCTGAGCAGTAAGCATCTGTGATGTTATTTTTTTCTTAAATTGATGAATATTATGATTTAAAAGGGGTAAAATTTCATTCAGATGAGAAGGGGCTATATAAGAAAAACATCCTTGAAATTTGGAAGTACGGTGCCTAGGTATGTTAAATGAGTTAATTCTCAAATTAGCCATATGTATGTCAGAATGCCTGCTTAGTAAACTATATAAATAACTAGGTGTTTCAGTTTGAAGAACTTAAAAAAACATTTTTATCAAATATTGGACTCTGTACCTCACATTCAGTTCCTTTATTTTTAACAAAAATGATGTGACTTGTTCACCATATGATATACAGCATACGAATCGCATGCAAGCATTTTGTATACGTTATAACTTTTGCTTGTTATATTGTTGCAAAAAATTGTAATACACCGAACAACAATACTCGATATGGGGGTAACTAGAGTTTTAACTAACCTAAGTTTCATTTCTTCTGATAACTGATACTTGAATTTGTATAGAGATTTGCGTTTGAAGAATGATACTTTGAAAATGTTTGTCACATGTTCATGGAAAGACAAAGAGCTATCTATCTATGGTTACGCCAAGATTTTTAGCACTGTCTACCCAGTCAATGTCTGCGTTATCGAGAGTGAGCCTAAAGTTACACTGAGTTTCTACTATTTGTCTTTGAGACCCTATGCATAATGCCAAAGTTTTATTTGGATTGATTTTCAGTCCACGATTCACAGAGTATAGGAATGTTTTGTGCAAATCTGTGTTTATATTGGCCACGCAACACTCTGTATCGGTGTTATGAGAAGACAAATATAACTGTATATCATCTGCGAATAGATGTACTTGACAATGTGATAAGAAAGTGGGGTAATAAAAAATAAACACTGAAAACATTAATGGTCCTATAATACTTCCCTGCAGTACACCTGAGATTGTTTCTTTTAGGGATGACTATGAGTAATCATCCAGTTTGACCCTCTGTGATCGGCCTATAAGATAGCTGGTCATCTATTTAAGAGAAATGTCATCGAATCCTATGAACTTGAGCTTGTTGATGAGTTAATCGAAAGCTTCACTTTGATCAAGCAGTACTAAAATGGTGACTTTTGATTGATCTCTGAATCTCGCAAGATCGTCGATTACTTTCAAGAGAGCAGCCTGTGTTCCGTGTGTTTTGCGGAACCCAGACTGGTCGTACGGGAGTATTCGATTTTCTTCAAGAAAAGCTCTTACTTGACGGGAAACATTTTTCTAGAATATTTTAGAGAATGAGGGCAGAATGCTGATAGGGCGTAGGTCACTGAACGTGGTAGGTGCATTCTTTTTCGGAATTGAAATTATATTAGCAACCTTCCAAACATATGGAAAAATACCCTGTCCGAAGGACTCGTTTAACTTCATCAATACAGTGTGGTATCACTAAAGAAATCATCTTGATATTCATGTTGTCAATACCTGAAGCATTAGATTTTATTTCTTTGATAGCAGTCAAAATATCATCATCACATATATCGGTGAGGGAAAAGTTCATAGGAGCGTTCAATTTATTATTATTGTAGAATGAAAGAGTGTTATTATTTACTATTGAATGTCCAGCCACGTTTAAAAAATAGTCATCGATTTCTTCAGGTCTACGTAGTTCAATTGGCAGCCTATTGGTTTGCGAGGATGATTTTGTATTAACACCCCAATTTGGAATTAATATCATGCATAGTCACAATACCACAATAGCAGCATCTTGAGAAAAAAGTTCATGATTGAAATTCTTGAAATTTCTATAAAAAATCAAGTTATCATAAGTATCTTCACCTTCGAAATCAATATCGCAAAATACCATCAGGTGATCAGATATACCATTCATATCAAGTGTATTAGAATGTCTTACCATTTCTTCCTTACTAATGCAAATGATATCAATCAGAGATTGAGAAGTTGTTGTTATCCGAGTAGAATTTTTCACAATTTGATTCATATCGAAACTAGAAACTAGGGCAGTGAATAGTTTAACAAATTAATATTAATATTACCAACTAACACCACAGCAGATGTTTCCAAATACACTCGTTCCAGTAAATCACCTAACTCCTGCATGAAGTCCTCTACATTTGTTCCTGGTGGTCGATAAACAACTCCACAGGCTACTTTTTGTTTGTTTATATCGACTATAATCCAAAGCCTGTTGGAATTGCAAAGGCTGTTTCTCGAGAGCTTGGAACACTGTTTCGAATCAGAAAACTGTACACACATCAGTAACTTTTGATACTTTCATAATCTGAAACATCTGGAACATAGATACTTTCACGGGAGGTGTTAAAGGCCTTGGCACATTAGATTCCATGCGGTACATATCAGAAATACGCGACGGACTGTGGCTGCTCATCGTTTTGAGGTTCAATTCGGTACAACTCAGATTTCACTGTTTAAAAACTCTTTCATTTGGAGAACTGCGTTTATATAGAATAAACTTCCTGAGAACTAATGAATATCAACTTTCGCACAGGCACCGCTCTTAGGGCGCCTTAAGGATATTCCTGTAGTGCTTGTGTTTTGTTCTTGAAAAAAAAGTTTTATAGCAACAAATCGATTTATATTGGGCATTGCACTTATTAAAATTTTGTCATCAAAAACTAACTTTTCCCGAGTTTAAGATAATTTGACGGGTCCAAAAACTTATATATTGTGTGCGTGGTCCTTTACTTCACAGCAACATTTCAATTCGAAAGCCAATCAAAACTAATCATGAATATATTTGCTCAATCTCATACTAATTCAATAACTTGTAAGCAGAATCAACTTGATATTTTCCATTTGTACAATATTTCAATTGAATATCAAAATAGTGATTTTCTGAATCAACATCCCGCTGATTAACAAGCTGCTGATGTGAGTTCCAACAGTTTGCGTGGGAAACAAATTCCGCTGATAAGTATGAAATTAGAGAGTCATCTCTGTTTGATAATTACTATAAATTTAATGCTTTATTCAGAAAAAAAGTCGGGTAATGCAGGAGAAAAACGTTTAGAAAATCGATTATTTATTACGATTATCGTTTCCGATATAACTAAAGGATATTCACAATCAATTTTGGTGAATTAAATAATTTATAGATATCTTACAAATGAACCGTATGAGGAAAGTTAAGAATAGCGTTTAAAATTGTGACTAAGTTGCATCGCTAAAACGGTGTTTCACTGAAAAATTAATACCTAACGCAGATATTCTCATATGTTACAAATAGTTTCTGGTGGTACTTTCAATGTAAATATGGTACAAGAAGTCCCTGAAAAACATTATCAAAATTTTGTCACTACCGTGAATGAATGATTGTGAATGAACAAAGAAAAGGGAAATACCTGTAAATAGTGCAAATTTGGAATACAAATAAAAGTTCAGAAAAAGTTCGGAAATCATTCAAACTTCATTCAGTGAACCGAATATCATTAGGAATTATGGATAAATATAATTTGCACAGCACCTTTCAACGTGTGTTTCGGCAGCAAGTCATTTAATAAGTCTATTTGTTACAGTTCATCTCAATTTATTATAATGATTGCCAAATCAGAATAAAATTTAAACTTTCACGATCATTTCACAGCTTCTGGCCGTCTAATCCATTGTACTATCTTCATTTCAGAGAAATGATACTGAAATTTTTTTCCTCTCGTTTTTTCACGATTTTTATGTCTCGTTTATCTTCGAAATCGAT
Organism: Leptinotarsa decemlineata; assembly: GCF_000500325.1. Classification (NCBI taxonomy): domain Eukaryota; kingdom Metazoa; phylum Arthropoda; class Insecta; order Coleoptera; family Chrysomelidae; genus Leptinotarsa; species Leptinotarsa decemlineata. The sequence continues at coordinate 55,084 of NW_019289989.1, read as the reverse complement.
TTAAAAGTATCAACAAGTGCACTTGTTGAGTTAGAATTAACTGGAAAGATTCCACGATATTATTCTTGTGGGGTGGGTAATACATACAGCTATTCCCCATGTATTCCTCTTAAATCAAATTAGCACTGTTGCATTTCATGGCGGATGACAATGGAAAGTATGAAATAATACGCCATACGTTATAGTTCAATAGAATTTATTGGCAAGTTTGCAAGAGATGTTTCAATTAACAGTAGTAAAAACTTGGGAGCTTGCTTGAAATGTTTCATAAAAATACCGCGAATGAATGAGGATGGTGAGTTACGAAAAAGTAATATTCTACTTTGGAAATCAAAAAAATAACAACGGATGCTCAATCATATTGATAAAACCATTGGCAAAATGTGTATATTCTATATGTATGACATTTATTATCAAATATGTATTTGAATATTATCGAAGAATTTGTTCCTCTAATATATAGTAAAACGTGAACTCGGAGTGATCGGATGCAAAACATAGTGATGATATTTTTACTTCAATACTATTAATACATAACATCGATGACCACCATTTTAAGTTTTTGGTGAGTTGCATCACTTCAGCACACCTTCAGTAGAGAACCCCACACAAAAGACCCTATACCGGTCAGAGGCAAGATGGTATGAAGAGACTGAAACTGGCCGATTGTTATGTAAGAACCGCAATACCAACGTCCTGGTTTTTTCATGAACTTTTTCCAGGAGTATCTAGCCAAACAACACATCGACAGCTATGTTATCATTTGAATGACCATATATCCATATCACAACCATGTAATGGTGTGCAAAAGCCTTGGCCAACCAATATGAAGGGTCCACTGGAAAAACGATGAGGTTATATGTTCTGTCGGAATTGAGGTTTCAGTGACACCTATTGACCAGTGATATAAAGTATCAACACGAACGATTCAGGTTCCTTTGAAAATCATGTTTGAAAATACGTTGCACAACTGTAGAATGATAAGAGTCCTACACGTCCTACGAAAAATGAGGCTCTTCTCTCCAATCTTTCGGGAGATCCCTACCGTTCACTATATTCTGTGATTTTCACAATATTGTTTTCATCAGCTCCAAGTTTAATTTGGTGTTTTTTTATGAAACGAATTGAATACTTTTCTGCATGTAGAAAGAAGACGTAGAGTTTATATCTAACGTTCAGTTTATCTCAAGATCTGTTGAATGAAACCTCATCCATTTTTCACTGGGTCCTTGAAACCGAAACAATTGGCTCAAGTACATACAAAGGTTTATATGAAATGGTTGACTTCAAATTACGACCAACATATACAAGTGAAACCCCTTCAACAGCTGCTTTCCGAATCGAAGGACGGAATTCCAGCCTTGCGGTTCGGAGCGAGGTAAGGAGACTGATCGACAGGAACACAAGATATCCAATGTGTGATGGATGACAGGTCGGCTAATAGACCATTTGCACGGCGATCAGCCATTGAACAAAGAAGTGCGTATCACATTTTGAGTCAAGCTAACTACCAAGTCGGACTGTCTTGGTGTCTATAGCCGGGGTCACTGGCGAACCGTACTTCTAAAGACGTACAACCGTGTAAACGTATACCCGTTTTGCACTACGGCTACAAGCAACGCTTGTAGCCGGGTATACGTTTACACGGTTGTACGTCTTTAGAAGTACGGGGTGGACCAAAGTGAGTGAATCTATTCTGCCACTACATAATAACAAGCAATGGACAAAAACAGATGAAAAAATAGACTCTGCAAAGTTGTCAGGCTACTCAGAACTCCGGGTTGAAAGAGTTGTTCTGATCACAGTATTCAGTGATGGAATGATGTCTTTCATACTCTAGAATTCCCTTAATGATACAGAATTACCGAATAACAGTGTAAATCTTGACAGAACAAATGAGAAAGCTAAAATTATTTGTCAGTGCAGCTGCTCAGGGAACACGAACACACATCGTAGATACAACCATATACATAAACAAACCACTCCGTATGCAGAAGTTGAGAGCGGACAACCAGGTGGTTTTTGATTGGTAAATATGACGACCAAACGTGAACCGATTAGTAGAGGTTTGTCTATTCGAAACTTTTTCAAAACTATTATTGGATATCGATCACGTGAATACTACGACTGAGTATGACTAAATGTATAATAATTTTTTTGGCAAAATCGGCATGGTTAACAAATAATTTTCGGTATTCCCGCTCCTCATCAAAACATTTGACAAAAAACTTTATTATTTTTCATTCCCGCTCAGGTCCTGAACTACCTACTGAGTTCATGGAATAAGGAATAGTTTTGTAATACTTATGAAATAACCATACAACCATGGTCGCAAGGTGTCGCTGCTTATCTCAAGGAAAACAAAGAAATATCAAAACGGTATCTTGTATTGAAAATATCTTTGAAATATGGTGTACATTTCAACAGAACAACATAACTACGTGGTAGAAGGTCATAACGAATAAAAGAGAATTAAAACTTTTTATGTTTTTTTACCACTTTTATTTTATACGGTGAATTAGAAGAAATATTTCAAGAAACAATATAATTTTTTTCAGTATATCTTGAATTTTCCAGTTATTCAACTTTGCATTTCTCGGTTTTTTTTGCTTAACTCCCCCCGAGTTTAATATGTCTATAAGTTGTATTGGACTTGTAGCACAAACTTCTATCCGATCGGGTTTGGAAGGTCGATGTGGTGAATCACTCATTCACTAATAAACACCTCAACTCATAACAACAATTTGTCTGTTCCAGGAAACAACCTAAAACATTTGCATTCGACCATTGTTTTTGCTCCGTGGACCCAAATAGAAAGGACTTCGCTTCTCAAGACGTCGTCTTTGACTGTTTGGGACGTGATATCCTCGATAATGCATTTCAAGGATATAATGCTTGTATTTTTGCATACGGACAGACCGGTAAGAATATTGATTATTATCCGAATTTTATTACTATGATTATATTGAAATTTCGTAAATCTGCATGAAGTTGCTTTGAAGTATACTTCTTTCAATAAATTGATGGATGTAGCCGTTAGTAGGAGATCATGATGAAAAGAGAAATGAAAATTGCTATGTTTTTTTTACCACTTTTATTTGTAACTATTACTGCAGTTTCGTCCTATTTTTCATTTTCAAACTTAACATTTTCAAAATTAAACAATATTGTTTAAGTTTGAAAATGTCCATATAGGACGAAACTGCAGTAACGTTAGTTACAAATAAAAGTGGTAAAAAAACATAGAAATTTTCATTTCTCTTTTCATCAAGTATACTTCTTATTGACTTTCTCCATACATTTAAAAAAAAAACTCGGGGAAGTGTAAAGTATTATCTGAGATACACCGAATTGACTTTTAGCTTGATATTTTAGAACACGCCAGACAGCACTTAAATATTCATTTTGGTATTTGGGCTTATCGGTATTTCAAACGATATGTCATCAAATTCTGGGTGAAGTCACTATCTCTACAAATTTTCATTAGTTGCCGTGTCTGTTCTAGAGAAAAGTTAAAGTGTCTACGAAATTTTCACTTGTAAGCATTATTTAAAATCCAAAATTCTATTCACTGAATACCCTGCCCATTTGTTTGCAAATAGTCATAATTTCCTTGATCCCTGTCAAATACCTATCTGCGGATTTTAGCAGTATGGTATTTTTTAGAGATATACCACCCAGCGGGTACAGGTGAGGCATCGAAAGACTACACATGCGTCATTGATTTCTGCATCCGACACAGGTCGACAAACAGATGAAAATTTGTTACTATTTCGAAAAATTAACCTTTCGATGAAGAATTGTTTTTATTCATGAAATTCACCAAAAAGTATACCGATGTTACGATTCTAGACGAGTGTATTGAAATTCGTGAGCACGATAATTCGCCACCCGGATAATTTGAAGTTGAAACTGATTATTACAATATAAAATGTATACTCACTGTGAAATATGCTTTGCGGAGTTTATTGATTGTGAAAAAATCCATTTGTGTAGTAGGTATAAAAGAATTCAAACCCTAGAAAAATTATAATGAGAATATTAAACTGAAATATCGTTTAAACGATATTATGACGACATCAATTGGTCTCAAAATTTGAGAATTCGTCGACGACTCACGTTTGTAAAGCTATCTCCCTTAGATATAGCGAGTGCAAAGCAGCAAAATAAAAGCGTTGATTAGAAGCGGATGTTAATTGTACGTTTTTACTTGTAATATTTTATTGAGGATATATGTAACATTTCATTGTCCCAACTGTATGTTTGGTCAGTTCGGTATATCTCTGAAAACAGTATACTAAATAGTGTTTTCAGATATATAAATATTTCAAACTTCAATAGTAAAACTAGCAAGTTTATTTTCTTTCTTATTAGTCAGTGGGCTATGTTTGATTACTGGCAGTAAACAAATCTAAAGAAATGACCTTAAAATGTTCAAGCCAGTCTCGAATATACCTACACAGTAGGTTGAATGGACTGACGCCTATCAAAAAACAACTACTCCTCTGGCTAATACCACGAAGGGCGTTGGATTATATCCGACAGGCGTCAGTGCAGGAATCTTAACAGAACATTTCCTGCAAATGCAATTGGCAAACAACTGAAAGAGTCGACCTTCAATTTTGAAACGCGCACATTTGCAGACCGGTTTCGGGCTCATTAGGCACTCATCCAACGTCCTTTGTGGTATTAGCCAGGGGAGTAGTTGTTTTCTGATAGGCGTCAGTCCATTCAACCTACTGTGTAGGTTGTAGGTATATTCGAGACTCTCTTGAAGATTAAAAGTTCATTTCTGTAGATTTGTTTACTGCCAGTCTTCAAGCATAGCCCACTGACTAATTAGGAAGTTTTTCTTCCTTATTTGGGCACATTTCGGATATGCAGTTGGTTAGTACCTCGGCCACTAGATGGAGTGACATTTTGTTGTTCGCTCCAACTTAGGAAGAGGAATGAAATACTCTGAAAGAATTCCGATTTTCAATTATGGAATATCATTGACTTTAGGTCGATGATGACCACTATCTTACACTGATGAGTGGCTAATGAGCCCGAAACCGGTCTGCAAGTGTGCCCGTTCCATAATTGAAGGTCAACTCTTTCAGTTGTATTGCCAATTGCATATGCAGGAAATTTTCTGTGAAGATTCCTGCACTGACGCCTGTCGGATATAATCCAACGCCCTTCGTGGTATTAGTATTTGTTTTCTGATAGGCGTCAGTCCAGTCCAGTAGGTATATTCGAGACTGGCTTGAACGTTTAAAGTTCATTTCTTTAGATAAGTCTATTTTCGACAGGAATCAAAGGAAATTATTTTATAACCTCTAGCCAAAAGCCAAATTGGTATTCTGAAAATAATATAAACCTAAATGATAAAACCAACGAATAGCTACTCGGCAGGGATGAAAGTAATATCGTTAATTCTTAATGGACTGACAAAAGCCAATTGGGTATATCTCTGAAAATACACATTTCCGAATTATTTGATTTCTTTTGGTAAGTATTCATTTGCAGATGTCGCAACATTTACAATGATGCGCAAGGGTATGAACCCCTTATTCCATACATTCTTCTGACAGAAATTTGGAGTTTAACTGATGATACTTTTACAAATTAAGTTAGGACAAATTATTTTGCACCAAACTATAGATCTATTTTCTTCAGTTTGTGTTTTCTTAGTAACTGTAAAAGTTAATATGGTTATTATTCGATTTCTCAACCGTTCACTACTGATCTTAAATCAAGAATAGCGCTGTTTTTTAGAACATACATTGCCTCAATAATGCCTATTCTTTTGTTGTCAATAGAATATGTAGCTTCTTCTTCAAAAAAGTTTCGAGTAGCACTAGAGAAATTCATGGGAATGCATCGCCAATTAGAAATTCGAATGCTATTCTTTGGACGTAATTGATTTCATCACGATAATTATAAATGATTACTTTCACGAACACATTTGGTGATTCTGATAAATGATTTTATACTTAATTCATGTCTGAAACGCAGATTGACCAAAATCACATAACCCATATATGATAATGTAATTGTGTTCCACTAATCCTAAGAATAACCGAAGTGCAACCAACCTTTTTGTTGGATGTTAGACAGGTCCTAATAAAACCTACAGAGATCTTAAAATATATGTGCAGTGCATTCTCCAGAAATTGTGGCAGTGACTTCGTGATAAATACTGTTCTAGTCCAGTCATTTAAGGTTTTATCTGCGGAAAAATTCCCACTGAGCTGAATTTTGGTATACACCTTCATTATGGCGTTTTAATGAAGATGTGAAAAATCGACATCGATATCGTGCCGGCTAAAAAATTTATAAGGGTCAAAATGTCACGAGAATCAGTTTTTCGGGAATATCTCGCGACCTATGGCTCGGAGGTCAATGAAGGTCATTATAAAAATTATTCCTCATACGATTATCTACAAAAAATGTCTCTTGCATTTTTCTGTAAAGTCAACCGTTTTTGGACTAGAGCGCTGAGAAAGCGACTACATTATGATGATGCACTCGTTTCCGCACCACCTTTGAGGTAGAATGCAAGGCGCGTTTTTTTCACATGGTTTTCCCCGTAGGCATAATCCATTAACTGCAATAAAAGGTTTTTTTTATTTCATGCTCAATAATTTTTTATTTGTGTATGTATATAATTTTCTTTTATATTCATTCGTCGTCGATATCCTCAATTTCAACTTCATCAAGAGATGTTGACAAAACATCGAGTGGACTTATTGCTGTATTTAAATCAACATCTCCATCATTTTCTTCACTAGTGAACTCTGCGTTTAAGCATGACTTACCACGACAATGTCCACAAGCTTTAGAACATCTCAATCCAATTTTTTTACATCCACATTTGCCGCCACAACCTTTTGTACAATTACAAAAGATTGTGTTTAGTAGGTCATCGGGTGCTGGTGGCAATAAAGTTGTTATTGGTTGTAATATATTATTTTTCAACTCCCAACCCCACTGTTCTGGATCAATTTCTTTTCCTAGCCAGGTTTATATTTGATACCATGTTTTTTACCATAAAAGTGGCAAAAAACATGGAAATTTTCATTTCTCTTTTCATTATCATCTCCTACCACGTAGTAACGGCTACATCCATCAATTTATTCAACTATTTTGTTGCTGATAGTCAAGGTGTATTTAAGTTTACTCTTGGTGAGCAACGAATTAAGAACATCTTAAATTTCAGGAAAAACCTGTTTCAAGATAGCAAGATCAGAATAAAAAAATATTTGAAATTTTTTCGCTATATCTAAGGTTTGCTACCTTTATATCACGATAGCATTATTTCCGATTTCTAGGGATCCGCACGAGCAACAAAATCGTTGTTTTGGCAACTAATTAGCAACTATTTAGCTACAAATTGATGCTTTTTTTTTGCAATTTTGCTGGATTCGCCATGCTTGTCTGATAGGACTCGAAAATGGTATATGCGGGAGCAATTCGAGGCCCATTTAATGCAATTTTGCCATCGTTTTTATTGATTTGTAAAACTGTGCATTGTCTTCATGAAGCAGCACTTTCTTTTTCTTCAAATGAGTCTTTTTCCCGCAATTTCGGTCTTCAAGCGCTCCAATAATGCCAATAATAATCACTGTTGATGGCGTTTCCTTTCACAAGATAGTCGATGAATATTACACCACGCACATCCCAAAATACCGAGGTCATAACCTTTCTCCAGCCGATTATTGTGTTTTCTAGCGCTTTGGATGAGGTTCACCAGTTTCTCTCTATCTAGATGAGGATCTTTTTGATTCCATTGTCATATCGACGATGTTGTGGATTTTTTTTATGTTTTCTGGTATTACTGCCTCATTTGGACGTCCACTGCGTTCTGCATCACCGATGTCTATACGATCACGTTCTGAAGGATGTGGAGCCCTCATAACACTTTTCAAGCCATCGCTTCGCTTGAACGGTATTTTTTTCCATCGAGAAGCTGTATAAAACACAAAATTGTTTAGTAGTGTCACTCTTAGCACAATAACTCACAAACTTATGAGTAGAAAATCATGAAATTTCAACTGCTCTTAGGATTAACTTCTCATCCAACGCGTTCAGTGCTGTAGTATCGAAGGATTCGACGGTCCCACGGGCATCGGATTAGTTATAATAAACGGTGGGAAATTGATATTGTGTTTAGTTTATTCGCTGTTGTTATTATTGTTTTTAGTTTTGTAGTTGGTTATTGTTGTTTGTTTCATTATTAAGTAATTAGAAAATGGGAGATGTAAAACAGACATTATCATATTAGCGCACGCATGATAAAAGAAGAAATTGGCTCCGCACATCGTTTCGAGGTCACCGAGAATTTTGTGAATTCATGAATGAAAGTAGTGGGAGTGGACTTACTGGTTGATTTCATCTGTGCTTTTTGTGACAAAAATTCAATCGTTCGTTCTACAGTTATTTCCCCCCGTGTATAGAGATGGCATAGCATAGACGTTCGAGTTTCAAATGTCGTCAAGACAGAATACTTTCGGATTGGGCATGTAAAATCATACATAAATCCACTCATACTTGCAGTTATAACTTTGCAAACAATACAACACGGATTCCTAATCAAGATGCTGTTAATTTTCAACTTACCAAAATCTGGGAATACATTTCAAATTAGACACTCAGTATAAAGCTTCTACATTTACAGCTCCGCCTCCAAGTATACTCTTGAGGCTTAAGATTTCTATCGAAAAATTCTACTAGCTGATTTAAGATTCAAATGTCACAAGAAAATTCTCAAATTTAGTTTGCCTTTTCTTCATGAAATACATTTCCAAATACCCAATCCATCTTGATTTTTCATAACTGTATGTAAGAATCTTCAAATTCAATATTAAAAATAACGGATTTCTGTATTGAAAGCAATTTTATTTTGACGAGGTTTCGTTTGAATTCCGCATGTTATTCGAAGAAGCAATCCGTCTCGTCTGTATAATATTTCCCCGAACTGAACGTCAAGTTTGAACGACCGAAACACCAAACTGTTATCGACTGTGATGAATCGATTTTTTCGATTCTATGGCAATGAATATACAATATATGGGAAATGAAATGATTGCTCAATGGAAACATATATTTCCGATCAAATGTCAAGGTTTTTCTCACTGTTTTCCTCGATTACCGTGGCGTAATGCATTAGGAGTCCTTAACACAAGGTCGTACGTTCAATAAGGAGTATTGTCTTGAAGAAGCTTGCGAGAAGCAAAGCAAATTAAATCAAAATATACTTTATTGTCAGAAGATTTGTATCCCATCGACAAAGAATTGTAGGTATAAATATAAGCATAACTAATGGTGTATAGATAAAAACTGGCAATTAATAAACGTTTGAATAAAACAGATACAAATACAATAAAAATAAATATAAAATGGAATACAGGTTTTGAAATGATTCATTAAAATACTCTTGCAAGCTATAATAGGGTCTATCAGCTAGCAAATTTCTAACTGCTTTCTTGAATTGTACGTTGGTCAGATTTGGATACCTTATATCTACAGTTGAGTGAATAATTTTCCACCATTATAAAAAATGGAATTTTTGATTAATGTTGAGTTAGGTATAGGAAGTCTAATATTAAATATGCTATTACGAGTAGCATAAGGAGATGAAATACAGTCAAACTCCGTTTTATGTTTGTGCACCAAACATACAGTTTCAAGAATGAACAGTGCAACTACGGTTAAAATCTTATTGGCCGCAAAATAATTTCTGCATGATTCCCTAGGTTTGACTTTACAGAGACATATCTTACTGCCCTTTTCTGTAATATCAGCACAGATGAGAAAAGGGTTGCACTGCATGTTCCCCAAAATGGTATTCCATATCTTATTTGGGATTATTAAAGCGTAGCAAACCGTTTTTACTGTGTGAAAACCCAGCTCGTTCGAAACCACCCTCACTGCATAACATCCGGAGGAGATTTTACTCTTGAGTTGTCTGACGTGTTCATCAAATTTGAGCCTATTATCAATATAGACACCAAGAAATTTTGTGTTCAATTTGTTTTCCAAGATATCATTGTCTATTGACAGTTCTTTTAGCAAACATTCAAATGTTATTATATTTGTTTTGGAGATATTCAAGGATAATAAATCAGCATCATACCAATTTTTCACCTTCTCTAAATCAGATGATATCTTTTTATGTACTTCTGCTGGGTTTTTCTCCTTCCACAATATTGTTGTATCATCCGCGAATAGAGTAAAGCTGCCAGATATATTTATCACAGTCAAATCATTAATATACAACAAAAACAGAACTGGACCCAACACAGAACCCTGTGGCACACCAGATGTGATTGCCCTGCTTTCTGGGAGTTCCGATGTTCTTACTATTTGACTTCGGCCTGAGAGGTACGATTCAAACCAATTGTTCGTTATCCCTCTGCAGCCATACCGGTGAAGTTTTTTGAGTAACAATTCATGATTAACACAATCAAAAGCCTTCGAAAGGTCACAGAAAATTGCGGCAGATACTTCACCAGCATTTATTTCTGAACAAAGTTTATAAAGGAAAGAAAATATTGCATCACTTGTATCTTTTTCCGTCTGGAACCCAAATTGATTATTATTACTCATGATATCATGCAAATTTAAGAAATCATTCAATCGTTTATTCACTAATTTTTCAATAATTTTCGCTTAGGTTGGAATTAGAGAAATGGGCCGCAGATTGGAGGGATTATGCAAATCACCACCTTTATGTAGTATAGCGTCCTCAAAACGGTTACGCAGCTCGCCATTTAACCAGTGCGCACGCTTTTGCATCTCAGAACATCGTGGCGGGATATTTGAATTTTCTGTGAACATAAATAATTCAAACAGATAACCAGTCAACGAGACAGACCACCTAGTTACGTGGCGCGCTTACGTCAGCCCACCTTTTTGCTCAACACATTTTTGTTTCATGACGTCATAAAAACAGTTTTTGTTGGAGAATTGAACACAGGTCGTTGGTATGATGGACTTGATCGTTAGCCTCGACACCGCCGTCAGATATTTAAAATAATTGCAAACTGTTGATAGTGACGGCTTCGGTCAATGCTTTTCGAATTGTTTTTACATTTGAATTATGATTTCTATTCAGTAAAACATATTTAGTTTTGTTCGAAGTTATAGTGAGAAAAACAGTTATGACAGAGTCACGGTGGACCCGTGGGTATAGGCAGACATACTAGACATAATACATAGTCGGTAACATAATACGTTATAAAAAAGGTTTTTGTTGGGGAGTTGAACGCGGGACGTTTGGTGTGGTAGCCTTTGAGTATACCTTCATGACAGCTGCTTTGAGGCAAATGACATACACGCAGCAGTAGTATTTGGTAGTCATGTATCCGCCATTGTTCTTCTGTCGTCTTCTCTGATTTTTTTATGGTTAATGGTTATATAAGTATTTTATTACTCTCAGAAATATTACGGCAAAAAATTGATGGTTGTAGCCGTTACCACGTTTTTATTTCTAATTTTTCATTACGGCAAAAGTCTGCTCTAGGACTTCCAATTCAGATCATAATTTCGCATTTGAAAATAACCCATTTGATAATATTTTGTTTGAATTCCTATTCTCTATATGTACCACATCGATAGCTCCATTTCCGTTATCTTCATTACCTACTATCTTATCAATATCAATATACAAAATACTCAAATTAGTCGTAAGATGATACTAACGCGACCTCAATGCCAATAAAAATAAACGATTTTTATCATACACTCACATCTAACTCAACCGCCGAATATTTGTAACAAGCGCTCAAAATGCCAGTTTGAAAAATTCGTCAGCGCCGCATGCTATAATTCAAATATGATTTCATTTCAGTTCCTAAAAGATGCTAATCATTACAATGTTTTTTGGATTAGATATTGATGAATACTAACCTACCATCAATAACTACAATGGTGATTCCATGAATGTAGGTCCATATACACATATCTCAAAACATACTTCCTCTCAAAATAAACTACTGTATTACTACGTATTTACTTGTGAGATCCATTGTTATACAGAACTGATTGTCAAAATTTTTTTTTAACGAATTCAATCTGTTGACATCAGCCAGAGATAATTCTGATCCTAATGACATCAATTTGGTTAGCTAAACGTTATGTGCGAATTGTGATTTTGTAGTTCGGTTCGTAGAAATTTTGTTTGTGTCATCTATGTTGTGAAATATATGAAATAAAAATAGTATCTTAACAGAGTAATTCCATGTGTTAAAACATTTACAATGCTACATGCAAGATTATGTGAAGCTGCGAGTTTCAATAAAAATGCGGGTGGTGGAAGACCAAAAACTGTAACAACGTCTGAACTAGAAGCTATACTTGATGCGATAGAAGAAGATCCTTCAAATAGTTCCAGGAAGATTGCACTGCAGCTGGAAGTCAGCCTAAAAACCGTATGGACAGTTCTAAAGAGAAACTTGCTATACCCATATCACTTACAGCGGGTCCAAGCTCCACTGCCTCGAGATTTTCACCCAAGATGAATGTTTTGTAGGTGGTTGATTCATACGATGGCAAACAATAATACTTTTTTACCAAATATTTTATTTACGGACGAAGCAAATTTTTCACGAGATGCTACCTATTATGAACTTTCACAATGATAATTTTTGGGCCGACGAAAATTTTGCTCATTTAGGTCGAAATTGTTCATTATTTACTTTTGGAATATTATTTTATGTTGTCCAAGTTTTCAGAAGTGATTTTTATTCTCGAAAACGAAGCTTGATATGGAGAAAACCCAAGTTGCCTAATCTAAAAAATAAAAAACGACAAAAAAATCAGTGTCGTTCTTTTTTTTTCTCAATATTGTTGGCTGTGGTGCCCACTCCGTTTTTCTTAAAACGACCTAACGAATCACCCTCTAAAGTTTCCTATCGTACCCGTTTTTGGGAAACACCGCGTAGAATAGTGAAAGAGAGATGTGATGAGTTCATTGTTTTATTTTATAATGGCCATAGATTTCAGTTCGGGATATACGTGTTACAATTTGATTAAAACCCTTCAGTGCACGGGTGCAATTTTAATACATAAAGGAACGGCTCGGGTCTTATCAGCTCAGTTATTTGTAATTGGTCTCACATCAGAGCTGTCTTGGTAACGGTTGGCAATCGTTTCGATATATATGTTAGTGCACTCTACAATGTTCATGGTTATAGCTGCGTCAAAAAATAAGTCCCAACACTGTTTCTCCGTAGAAGCATTTTTTGCATCGCCAATTACTCCTGGCAGTTTGGATATAATATTGTGCTGCCTAGTTCTCACGTTTTTTGGAGGACACATTTTATTCCATTTAAACCCATCTTTGGCTTCATAATATAAGTGAGCCCTTTTACCACGTGAAATGCTTTGTGCAGGAATTTCATTTTCGTCTAACGGAGTAATCTCCTGCTCTGAATCGGTTTCGTGATCACTGTGCTCACATGTTCTTTCATCTGCATCGGAATCCTCAGATTCCTCAATAATGTCTTCCTCGTCTGTTGGCACCTCATCATACAACTTCCGCAGCCTATTGATATTTTTTTCATATGGATCTGACATTTTTCAATCTAAAATGATACTATTTCACTTTTTCACCTTTACGTCTTTTTTAATTAAAAACTTATCAGAAGGAACGGGTTGGGTCTATCAGGACGAAACAAGCGATGACACCTAAAAAAATTACTGAACCCAACTGATGTATAAACTGATTGCTATTGTCCGACACGAGGAAAAGGTACCAAGTCGGGTGAAGTCGGCCGAAGTCGCGGTCACGCGTTCTCGCACCTGGAAAATAGCTTTGGGTCCGTAAGACCCGACCCGTGCACTGAAGGGTTAAGAGGTGAGAAAGTGGGGCGAATTTTTTTTTGTTTTCAAGCTCCTTTCATTGTTTTGACAAGTTAAATTTATCTGAATCACATTGAAAGTTCTGATGAATGGTTTATAATGAACCAAAAACAATTTCCTAAGAATAAGTTTTCGAACATGAGTTTATATGAAACGCAAATTATTAAAATTCAGAAGCTATTGATACTGCAATCACCAAACGAGTTACTGCATTACAATAAAGTTGAAGTTGAATTTTTTACACATCACAGACTCATAACTAGCATCACAACAAAGTTGAAAGAAAACAACAGCATCATCATCAAACGAATTAGTACAGAAGCATATATAAGATATCACTGATCTCATTTTTCAATATAAATTGGAAGTTCTTCATATTCACAAAAAAGTCCAGCTTCTCAGATCTGGAGATACAACCACTATTAAACCTATTATTTATAACCTAAAGTCCTACTTTTTCTAAAATGAAACGTTGAGAGAGATCTCACTTATCCCTATCCCGTACTTGACTGCTTAACTAGCTATAAAGTTAATGGAAGACGTTCCCAAACATTCAAATAAAGTAACGAGCCTAACTCCACTGTGAGGTACATCATATGTAATTTTGCAAGGAATATTTGAAGCTTTGAAGATCAAAAAAGCGAACTTGGAACTGTCTTTCCACTGAGGCTCAATTTGATATTACCGAGATGAGAGCTATTTTGTGGAGAATAAAGTTCAAGGACATATAAAAGCTTCAGACGGCTGAAATGAACTTCGTTACAGAAGGCTATTCACGCAGTTTCACTACCTCAATATGGTATATCCAGTGAAATGGAAGAGGTGTTATATCGCAGTTATTATAGTATTATAGATATAGTAGATATTCAGTGTTGTCCTCCTATCTACAACTTCCCAATTCCACAAATCACAATTTTTATTGACAAAAAAGTTTGTGGTAATTAATGTGCCATTGTTGTCTGACACCTATCAGAAAATAACTATTCCCCTGGCTAATACCCCGAAGGGCGTTGGATTATATCCGACAGGTGTCAGTGCAGGATTCTTTAGAAAAGTATTTCCTGCATAGGCTGTTGGCGATACAACTGCTGGAATCGATTTTCAACGGGCACAGAACGGGCACAGACCGGTTTCGTGCTATTTGGCATCTCGTCAGTGCAAGGTAGTGGCGGCCATCATCAACCTAAAGTTGATGATATTCCATAATTAAAAATCAAATTTCCTTCAGAGTATCATTCCTGTAACCAAGCTGTAGCCCATTCCTATAATTGAAAATCGATTCCAGCAGTTGTATCACCAATAGTATATGCAGGAAATACTTCTGTGAAGATTCCTTCACTGACACCTGTCAGATATAATCCAAAGTCCTGTGGTATTAGCCAGGGAATAGTTGTTTTCTGATAGGTTTCAGTCCATTAACCTACACTGAAGGTAAATCGAGACTGGCCCGAACAAATTGTTCTTTCAGTTCATTTGATTTACAGCTAGTCTTCAAGTATGCCCATTGCATATATGCGAAAAACAAAGTTTGTAGGAATTATAAAAACAGAAATAACTCGAAAACAGTGAAGAATCACACCCTATAATATGTGGAACTTTTTTATCATTAATGATCTCCTCTATCACCTTCTTAGGTATAGACATTGACTGATGAGAAACCTTGTATATTGATATAGAAATAACTCCTTATTAATACATTGATTCCAAATTCTATGAAGACCGCCATTTTTAAGTAGAGAATTCAAGTTTTGTTGAATTGATATGGTAAAGATAAAATAATAGAAGAATCAGCGGAGGGGCCAACAACATTGAAGTTATCGATGCCAGATACAAATACTATTAAGACTAAAGAACGTTATGGATGACGTGGGTTTTTTGAACTCAGTTGATGAGATAACACATTTAACTGCTACAGGAGGGTCAATGATAGATCTAGTTTTCACAAATACTGACATAGATGTTACTGTATTTGATTCACTTAAAATAAGTACACACCGAAATATAAAAATAGCGTTACCGAACAGTCTACCAAAAGACACAAAAACAGTCAAAACTGAAACTAGGGGAAAAACATTGATTATGAACTGATTGAGTCAAAACTAAAACTTATAAAGTGGAACTACACAGATATGAACAATTTGAGGACAATGTATTGTCGATATTGAATGAAGTCGTTCCAAAAAAAACTGTCAAGATCTTTCGACATTATAAGGAATTCTGGAATGAGAAGGTGAAGCAAGCTACAAAAGAATGGGATCTGAATACCAAACAGTATACAATCAATAAAACAACGGATAACTGGGAGAATAATAAAGAAAAAAGAAATGTAGCAGTGAAAACAATTAGACAGGAAAAGAAGAACCATTCAGAGACAAAGATTGAATCAAATGAAAACAATTCTACTGAAATGTGGAATACACTGAAGACATTAATACCGAATAATAACACAGAATACAATCTTACAACTATTGATTTGGGCAATGGTGAAATAATTTCTGATAGGACTTTGATACCAAATGGCCTGAACACATTTTATATCAAAAGTGTAATAAATATAACTGATGCATTTGACAACAAATTTTCTCATAGTTTTCCTTTAACTGAAAGAATAACTGATAATGAATTGTCCATCTTCAGTCTTATCAATAAGGTAGATCTACAAAGAATTGTTGGTTCTTTGAAAGATAAAAGTAGTTCCGATAAAATTTGTGTAGAACTTCCGAAGAAGTGTTTCAGTGCCATTTGTAATCCATTGTTCAACATTATCAACAGTTCTTTAGAGAAAGGTGAAGTACCAACTGAACTAAAATTATCTACTATTTATACCTATACCAAAAGAACCAAATACAAACCAAGCTTTTCAATTGAGACCAATAAACATGATTAATGCTACAGCTAAAGTATTGGAATGGGCTGTATATGAACAGATAGTGGATTATTTGAAGAGTAATAGGGTCCTTTGTGAGAATCAATCGGATTTTCGGAGTGAAACTGCGTTACAATGTGTTTTAACAGATTGGAAGAAAGGTGCTACTATTGCAGTATTTTTTGACCTTCAAGTGGCATTTGAAACTGTAAATAGATGCAGATTGATTAGAAAGATTGAAAGCATAGGTGTTGATGAAACAGCACTAAACTGTATCATGAATTATCTGAGCAATAGACAGCAAAGTTTATTCGGATAAAATGCAAAATGATATAGGTGTACCCCAAGGGTATATTTTGGGATCATTGTTATTCCCACATATATTTAAATGGCATTGTAACCATAGCAGTAGAATGTAGTATTCACTCATTTGCCGACGATACCCTACTGTACTTTAGTAGTTAAGATGTACATGAGTGTGTTGATTGTATAAACGTCTTGAAAGCGTGTATAATCTGCTGAAGGTGAACGTAAATAAAACAAAATGGATGTTATTAGGAAAACATACAAGGAAAACCTACTTCTACGATTGAATGACAGTAATATAGAGAAGGTAAACAAATTTGTGTACTTGGGTGTAACTATTGATAGCAACTTGAAATTCAAGGAACATGCTAATCAAGTTATCAATACAATAGCTTACAGAATCAACTATTCAAGAAGATGTTCCCCATATATGAGCCAGTGGTCTAAATTATTAATCTACAACTCCATAATCCTTCCACATTTGAATTATTGTTCTACCATTCTGTTTTTTCTCAATCAAAATGAAATAAACAGACTGCAAAAGATGCAGAATCGTGCTATGCGAATAATCTTACAATGTTCGAGGATAATATCCATAGCAAATATGTTGCAAACCCTTCTATGGCTACCAGTGAAGAAACTCTTCGAGTACCAAACACTAATTTTTATTTTTAAAATGAAAATTGTATATTCACCTGTATATCTCTACAGAATTACAGAATTAACTTATGTGGCTGAAATACATGGGCATAATACTAGAAACAGAAGCAATATAAAAGTTGAAAATTGAATTTCTAACAACTTGACCATACCACACAGTCCCCTACGGCTCTGAGAAATGATTGATTCTCCACATCCCCCTACGACCTTGAGGAATATATCTGATAGACTAGAGCTTCGGAAAGGATACACCGAAATATGTTCCGTGGGGTCCAATAAAATCATTGGGGCTTACAGTCGTGGGGGGCTGTGGAGAAACATTCTTTAGAGTCGTAGGGGGCTGTAGAGAATTAATCATTCCTCAGAGCCGTAGGGGACTGTGTGGTATGGTCAAGTTGTTAGAAACTCAAGTTTCTAAATGCACAAAATGGAAGTTCCATTTACCGTAATTGGGGTACTCATGAGTTCTCCCCAGTTTGTTAGCAGAAGCTGTGATGCTTCTGGAAATAATCTGGATGACACCTTCGATGTCGCATTCCAGGACTGGTAGGCCGAGCCTTTGAAGATACTGGTTTTATGTCCCATGGGATAATTGAATTAATGCATGAATACTTTATTTTGAAGTGAAATTAATAGATGAAACTTTCAAAATGGCGACTGGGCGCCATCTTGAAGGGAGAGATTGATTTTTGGGCAAGAATGGTTTTGACATTTTTTGTATAAAGATGGAGAAGTAAAAAATGGAAAACTTTCATTCCCAAATAATGGTGGTAGTTTCTGGTTCGAATAAATATTGAATAACAATTCCATTGCTACGTCTTGTGGGACACCGTAAAACTAAGTATTCCATTAATTTCCTGTATATTACACCCTGTATGTATATTATATTTTTTGTTTTTTGTAGTCCTGGTTTTCGTGTGAAATCATTCACATATTTTCTCAATTATATATTTGCCAGATATAGGCTAGATATTTGAATATTTCTGTATTGTTGAACATGTGGGATGTCTATAAATATCTTCTTTATGGTGGCCTGTTCTCTTCAGATTCAAGATGTTTCTGAATAAGTCATATCCGCTACATTATTTGAATATACAGTGTAGGAATAACTGTGAAATGCTGATAGAAGTACTCCATTATCGTAAACATTTCAAACAAAATTGGACACAACTACACCTAGTACTTGAATAGTCTGATGAATTCAGGGTCAATATACTTTATTGGAAACGAGAATCGAACAACTTTCGGTTCCCAAAATATAATGATTCGACAAGAATCCTGACTCTATGCGTATATGAAATGAATACAAATCCCTCACATACAACAAACAGGGTGTTCCATCTCAGACGAGCCACCCCGTATATTTCTTATCCCATAGTAAGTGGAAAAATTTCCCGAAACACGTCGAATGATTTTGTTTGGGGGACATCTTTTGACGTATATTTCAGACTTGAACGAGCAACCCCCTAATAGAGGGCTCTTCAATCCCTCAAACTTGAATAGGGGAGAGGGGTTGAGTGATACTTTATTTGAAAGGTATGGAAGCCTCTTTGGTTATTTTTACAATGTACAAGCCCATTTTTATCAAGCCCTTTTTACAAACTCACACAATCGTCAAAAAATTACATTCTTGAAAAATTTAATTGTGTTATCATCATCATGCTTATAATCAAAAAAATCAAATCTGCGTATTTAAATTGTTCTCCATTGACCGTTTCCTGACATGGTTCAGCATAATTGGGGTTATTTGACGACACTCATTGACATTTCTTTGGCGTAGTTCGTTCAAATTTTCGGGGTGAGTTACAAAAATCTTGAACTTGAGATGTCCCCACAAGAAGAAATCCAGAGGGTTCAGGTCAGGAGATCGGGCAGGCCACTCTATAGGACCTCTTCTTCCAATCCAACGACCGGGGTACTGCAAATTGAGGTATTGGTGAACTGGTGCGGCGTAGTGCGGAGGGGCTCCGTCTTGTGGGAAATGCAATTGTTGTTCAAGTAGTAGAGGATCGTTTTCTAATTGTTCAGTTATTAACGGATCAATCGCATTTTCCAGCATTTCAAGATAACGTTCGCCTGTTAAATTACCAGGAATAAACAGAGGCCCAATTAGGTGGTCTCCCAAATTCCCTACCAAAACGTTTAGCTTTTCTGGATGTTGAGTGTGAGTTTCTTGTAATACATGAGGATTTGTATCGCTCCAAATTCTAGAGTTATGCCGGTTAACCTCTCATTTAAGTGCATTCATCAGAAAAGCAAACGTTGTAGAACAAATTTGGGTTATTGTTGATACGCTCGGTCATAATTTCGCAAAACTCTTGCCTTCGATCCCAATCATCATCATTTAATTCTTGAATTAATTTAATTTTTTCAATTCTGAAATGATCAAAGAAACGTTACAACCAGATAATCACCTTCTAAGCACAAAAAATTAAGGCAAGATAAGGAAATGTTTTGTTGTTTTTTTTTTATTTATTTGTTTGAGAGAAAGTATTATTGTATGGAAATCAATGGAAGACAATTTGAACATTTGATTTAAACACGCAGATTTAATTTTTTTATTGTAAGCATGATGATAACACAATAATATTTTTTCAAGAATGCGATTTTTTGAAGATTGTTCAAGTTTGTAAAAAGGGCTTAATAAAAATGGGCTTGTACATTGTAAAAATAACCAAATTATTCAAGGTTGGTCATTCGAGCTGCAAAATTGATTTTTGTCGAAAACGGTTAATCAAATTTACGTTTTTCATACACCGTTGTAAAGAGGCTTCCAAGACCATTCAAATAAAGTATCACTCAACCCCTCTCCCCTATTCAAGTTTGAGGGGTTGAAGAGCCCCCTATTAGGGAGTTGCTCGTTCAAGCCTGAAATATACGTCAAAAGATGTCCCCCAAACAAAATCATTCGACGTGTTTCGGGAAATTTTTCCACTCACTATGGGATAAGAAATATACGGGGTGGCTCGTCTGAGATGGAACACTCTGTATATAAATGAATAGAAGTGATTAATAAAAGTATCTTCATTTGGCAATTGTTTTTCATATGAAGTGTTTTGTTATATTGAAACATACAGGTCAGCTGCTGACCTGTATAAGCAGCTGAATAATCTGCGAAGACAGTGACAAACACCATGTTGGTCAAACTGGACGAACTATTGAATTTTATTTCAAAGAACACACGGCTCATATCCAATTTCGAAGGCCGGATAAGTCTAGTACTATTGAACAAGCTTCGGGGAAATCCTAGAAGCATTGCTTGAAATTGTATAAAACACTACTTTTGGATACTTTCGGAAGTATGGAAATAGCAAAGTATAGAACAGTAACATAGGTTCCATTGTGTCTATTATAAGCCATTCATTCAAAGCTAACGAGAATATCCCTGAGAATTTGTACTCAGTCAAAAATGTGAGAGTTCATCCTGGTAAATAGGCAAAGATTCAAGAAATAATATAGTTGACGTAAGTGTAAACTTGGAATTTCTGATTCTGAGATTACTCTTGCATTGTCATATAGTTCATTCATGAGGTTATCTTGGAGTAAAATAAAAAGATGAAACCAATTCTACTTTTTCAAAGCCGCAGCGACTGGTCAACGACACCTATTTTGTCGACCTCATTTCGTCGTATCCACTGAAAAGATGTTTTCGTACTTCAAAAAATGAAGGTAGTTTGAAGTGTCGCCATCGAACCCGACACAAACATCTAAAATAAAATGCTTATGGCACTAGTAGCGTTCACGGTTCAGATTTGTTCAAAACTGTTAACAATACTATTTTTTTTATGAGATGACTGCACACGTTTGGGAAACGATAGTCGCCGAAATGAACTTCAATTTAATTTATTAGGGAGAGTTTACAATATATCCAGTGGCGTTCTCAGAGTTTTAACACCGGACATCACTTCTTCCAAAGTCAACAATTTCTCACATGGATCTACAACGATTGAAATGGACAGAAATTATATTTTTTGCCTGGATTCAGAAGTCAGTGCAAATAAATGATTGAATATTTTGAAAATTTGGTCAAATGCTTGATACGAAAAGAAAGGTGACACGGTCTTCAAGTTGATGTCAGTAAGCGGGCCAAATTGCGAATATCTAAAAGAAACAAATGATCTGCATAAATATGAACTGTTGATTCAACTTCTTTCCACCTAGTATCTGAATGAAAGAAAAGAGACATCGCAAAGGAAGAGTCTTTATTTTTCGGCTTCGTACATTCAGATATGAAAAACTAGGGAATAGAGAAGCAGCTAAACTAGTACTTCTTTTTAAACATGCAATATTGAGTCAACATCAAAGTAAAACGTACATCTTGTTTTCTTCTTTCAGATTAGGAGTTCTACCTTAAGATATTTAAATATTGTGAATAAAATATAAATTGTTTTCTTTAAAGGTATAACACACAATTATAATATATAATGGCAGCAGTAGAAACACATTTTGAAGTTTTTATTTTATGAAAAAAAATCTGAAACAGTTTTGCATCCCTAAATCCATATTTTCTTCAAATTTATTATCATCCACAACTTTCACTTTGGAATTCTCTCAATATTGTAGGTAGTAATAATTTAGTCACAGGTGCCGAATACCATTAAAACTTTAGAATATTCAATTACAAAGTCTGGCACCATAAAGTTTTACGATTTTTATATTGCCCTTTTGACATCCTTATAGAAAACTTGCCTTCTGGTGATTTGTTTCTTCACTCGAAACAGAAAATTACCACATGAAATGAAATTCTACAATTTGGTGGTAACTCAGAGAAAGTAATTTTGTTTGATTTTACTCCTTCTTGAATATTCACGAAATAGACATATTTAACAATGGATTCAAGAGTAAAAAAACGAATTGATTTATTGAATCATTTGCATTTTCAGGAAGTAGAAACCTTTTCTTAAGTAATATCGTGTTCAATCAATAATACAATATTTAATGGTTCTAATAAATATATACTCTCGGAACGTTTTGGGAACTTTTCTGTATTGCTTGGGCATGTAATTAAAAAAAGCTTGGCTTGTCTCCAAATTTATCGAAAGAAAAACTTTTGATATTGAAGTCAACTCCAGAGTTTATAAAATTCACGGCTCTATGCGTTGTTATAGTCAGGGCCGTAGCTAGACTGGTACAATTCATCAATCATGAATTGTATGAGTCAAGTATGAGTAAAAACACACTGACAAACTGATGTATCCTGTCCTCAGAACAGGACTTGGAAGACAATGAAATGATTATTACATTCATACTGTACTGTGTTACTTCACAAGTTGCAAAGTTATTGACACATAATAACAGTGTTATATGTTTGCGGTTGACGATACTTTTTTGGGAATGTTACAGGTTTGGACTTCCATTGTCATGAACATTTTTTATTTCTAGACCCCTGATACGGAAGAAGATACGGTGTTAGCAAAACGCGTCTAGAAATAAAATTAAAATGAATAACACATTGAAGTTATATTGAATAAAAGTCGTTTTTTGTGGAAACAATATTACAGAAATTCTAAATTAACCGAAATTATAGTGGACATTACTCCCTGTCGAAGATGAAATTAATTGAACAAGCTGCTAGTGAAGCAGTTTGGCACTTTGACAAAGGGAAAAATTTCTCTACTCAACGACTTGAGTATACACGTCTACGGCATTACGCTAAAAATCGTTTCGCAAAAGGTGTCGTGTACTTGAAACGTCTAGACTAAACACTACATCAGTATGTATTCCTCAGTGCATTACGTCGTCAATAATAACAATTACAGTATTGATTACATTCGTTCAACGAGCTTTTGCGTGTCCGTTGTATTGTCGTCCTTTCTGAAAGAATTTAATTAATTATATTGCTGGCTGTTTACCAGAACGGCCTTCTATTCCCTTTTCTCCACAATGAAAAAGATATATTGACGGGTTTGCTGGTTGGAGATCGCTGTTTGGGGAATTGGATAAATACATAGGAAATGAACCCCAGAAGAGAACTGAGATTTCGTTATTGACGTCAGTGAAATATATAGAAAATGTCTGATAAACGTTATTCAATGGTCTCTAAATAACATTTCAGTTCCAACCACCATCATCCATCCTCCAAGTTCACTTTCATTTATTGAATTCTATTGAATTCTGAACAAGGATGCTCAAATGAACTGTTGAGCCATATAGAATGGTCCAAATCAAGACTTTTGAGGTATCCAATTAGAAACCATACTCAAATGTAATTCCACGAGTTGAAATAATTAGCACTAATCAATGTAAGTTTCAAAAATATTTATCAAAACTGAAAACTTTACTTTCGAGTAAGGCAGAGTTTTATTTCGAACGTAGAGTTGAAAATGTGAGAGTTGGTGTTCCGACAAATTTGTGTGATTGGTTGTTACAACAATATTCGCAACCAAAGGTAAACGTACAAGTTAGTAAAACACCTATTTCACCTATTTCCACCTATTTTCTTCGAGCCAACGTTTTCATTTGAATAAGACGAATAGTTACTTTGAAAAATGTTTTCAGAATCGAAAAAGTTTTTTTTCAAAATTCAGTGGACTGTCCGTCCGTCTGTCATTTTCGAAAAGTTTTTGGCGATGATGCCTTTTGAATGAATATTAACTTGAATTTCTCACCACAAAAAAGGCCCTACTAGATCTCCAGATGATTACTTTTTGAAAGGAATCGGAAAGTGATTTTCCGATTAGTTTTTCTTGAGAATTTTAAGTAGCAAAAATTTTCATGTGACCTCTTTTGTTCCTCTCATTTATTTCACGACCTTGCAAGCTCTTCTACTTATATGTGAGTACATGTTTACTACGGCCTGCAGGAGTAGTATACTGTGGCCTTGGGTGCCTTGAGAAAAATAAACTTTTTCGAAAAATTCTGTTTTTTAGTGAGTCCGTCTGTCTTGATAAACTTTTTTCAACAATATCTCTCAACATAATCACGATAATGACTCGAGAAAGTCAACAAATCACTGATGTGAAGTATGTACTTTATTTCATTTTTGATTGACTATTCCTACACATATGTCAAAAGGAAAATAAATATTATTATTACTATCATTATACAGAAAGTAGGAAACTTCCGAAAGAAAGGAAGACTCTGATTGAATAAATCAATAAAAACTATTTACAAAGATGTATAGATCATGGACAGAATTTTTTCCAGATACAAAATCATCCGAAACAACTACCTTCTGATATATAAAAATTGAATTGAAGGCGACAGTCACTAATTTGGTGTTATTTTCATAAAAAAAAACAGTTCTCATTTTTATTGCATTAAAACGACAAATTTGATGTCAAGGTTGTGATTCTACAGGGTGTTTATTAAACATGCNAGGTTAGGTCCAAAGTGAGTGGGTCTATTCGACCCTCCACCGCAACCCGCAAGGATTTATTGTGGTTCACTCCTATTCAAGTGCGACTAAGTAGTATTCAGATGTATTTTCATTCATCACTCTGTTATTTGAATCCCTACTTTCCCAATAGTGCCTACTATTATGAAATTATAGTATAGTGATAGACGTAGACTCTTTCTACACGTGTATAGATTTTCTGATAACTTTTGCAATTTTTCAAATTGAGGAAGGTCAACTAACACCCAAAATAACAGCTAAGTAACTATTCTCTAGAAACATTTCTTTAAGTGAATTTTTTGTAGATGTCAGTAGTGAGAAAATAAAGAAAATTATCAGAAATTTTTAGTTCAATACTGAGTTCTAAACCGAACAATTTACCTTGAATTTACCTAAAACAGAATGACGACATAGTAATTAACTGTTGTGATACGCGAACTAATCAATAAACCATATAACATGCCAGTCTTCAAACAGCCATGGACAAATTAAACGTTATCTGATTAGGTGAAGGTGTTTTTGTTTATCATTGTTATCTGATGAATTCACTTCTCTTTTTATGAGTTTCAAAAAAAAGTTACTTTCTCTGTTTAAACAGAGACATAAAGCATATGATATGTTCTGAAGCATTCGTGTGGTGGTTATGAAAATCAAACATAACGAATTCAAGAAACACTTGATGTTTACTTGAGAAGTATTAAATACTAACAAGCTCTAGAACCCTATAGTAGTGTTACTATAATGAGCTCTGACTTTGCTATAACATGCAGCAACAATATCATAGTGTTTGAAGTCCTTATCTACAGGGTGTTCCTTAAACACATGCTAATAT
Organism: Leptinotarsa decemlineata; assembly: GCF_000500325.1. NCBI lineage: Eukaryota > Metazoa > Arthropoda > Insecta > Coleoptera > Chrysomelidae > Leptinotarsa > Leptinotarsa decemlineata. The sequence continues at coordinate 29,236 of NW_019289989.1, read as the reverse complement.
TTAAGGAGGTAATTCTTAGACCCATTTTAAGGAAAAAACGTCCTATGGACGTATGTACTAAACGCCTTAACTTTTGAGATACAGGGTGGCAAAGTTTTCAAAAATAATCAGTTTTTTAATAATAACTGAGATAATTTTGTAGACATCTTTGGCATATTTGGTACATATGTTCCATGCCTCAAGGCGCATTTTCTGATGTACAATTTTCTTAATTTTCTCTGCCAGTGGCGTACGTACGAGTTTTTATATGTATATTTTTGGCGAAAAAAATACTACGTCACTGCTTTACCTTGAATTAAAAATTATTTTTAAAATCTCCATAAATTCTTGAACACATTAGATTTGCTGAGTTTTCTTTGTCCGACGCATGGTTTTCGCTCAAAAAATTAAAAATCGCTTTACTCACCGACTGAAAGCAAACTAAGAGATCAGATTTGTTGCAAAATAATTGAGGATCTAAAAGGTATTTGTTTGTTGTCAGATGCACTGTTCTCAATTAAAATTACGTCATAACGCAGCACCG
>NW_019289989.1:0-28535 GCF_000500325.1 Leptinotarsa decemlineata | reverse complement strand
TTTTCCCCAAAAATATTCAATGCGAAACCCGTAGGGATGCCACTGTTTGAAAAAATACAAATTTGTGTACATCAGAAAATGCGCCTTGAGGCATGGAACATATGTACCAAATATGCCAAAGATGTCTACAAAATTATCTCAGTTATTATTAAAAAACTGATTATTTTTGAAAACTTTGCCACCCTGTATCTCTAAAGTTAGACATACGTCCATAGGAAGTTTTTTTTTTAAAATGGGTCTAAGAATTACCTCCTTAAATATTAGCATGTGTTTAAGGAACACCCTGTATAACAGGTTATATCCTCATTCAAGCAATCAAATTACACCACTTCAACATGGTTTCATGAAAGGTCGCTCGACAATCACCAACCTTTTCAATATTACCCAATATATTTCTGAAACCATTGATAGGAGATCCCAAACTGATGTCTTAATATTGTCTCAGGAATACGTCACGTGAATATTTTAACGTATCTATGTAACATCCTGTATAGTTACAAACGGAAAAAAATGTATTTACAGATAGAATAATTGATACGATTCACCAACGGTGAATCATCTCTGCATGATCGAAATAGTATTTCAATTACACAACAAAATTCTACCTACAGACATTTTTCAATATATAGGGGGATACGTGTAGGCCCAAGATTGGAAACTTCGCCAAGTTCTAAGGTATATCATAACCAAGGCTGAACACGTTGAAGGAGACTTTCAAAGAGATGATGGGGCGCAATAATCTGAAAATCTATGAGGGGTTGGAAACTGCGTATTTATCCGACGAAATAGCATACTCAAAGGGAAAATATGTCCACGACCCTGAACTGAAAAAAGAATAAGAGGAATCAGATACCAGACACCTTTTAAATCTGAAATGATTGCATGCGGTTTTTTCAGTTCAGCAGATCAATATTCTTAAAGGACATTTAACTTAAAATTTAGTTTGAAGAAAATGTGTATTGTACAGTGCAGACGTTGAAAGTCTTTTCCCTCTTAACTGTTGAGCAGGACTAGATATCAAAGTCGTACTAAATGTACATAAAAATACATCATTTTCATGGAAAAAGTACTAAAGATAGTGTCACTTTCCATCGATAAAGCTATAAAGAATTGGCCTTCTGATATTTTGTTTGGTCAATTCCCTATCGAACATTTGGAAATCTAATTAGCCGTTCCTTAAGTAATTTTTGATATTACTTTTAATAATCTGCAAATGCCACCTTTATTCAAAATTTACCCGTTTATCTCAATGAATTTTCAAAATGTTCACCATTCACTTCTTGATTATGCTAATGTCCGATTACAAATTGATTTCCTACATTCTGGAATGTTTCTGGAGCAATTTCGTTGAGAGCATCACTTTTCCTATCCATGAGCTCCGGAACGGACTACAGATATGTTATGTCCATTTTATATTTTGTGAATCTTCACAGAAAATATGAGGGCTTCATACCAGGTGATCTAGTAGGTCATTCCAAGGCACCACGCGTCTATCCACCGGATTGGGTAATTGTTATCCAGCCACTACATTAGAACCAGCCTGCCGGTCTTAACGATAATTGGATGACACGATTCTTCAACATATCTACTGTTTCATTTAATTTTGCTCTCACATGGAATAATTAAAAATGCAATTTTCTATAAGAAAAGATTGAGAGACGGTTAGTTAAATTATTCTTGGATACTATCCTATTCTATTTATTTCATTAGTAAATAGTCCCGTAGTATGTCAAATTATTCTCATAAATGAAGGGTGTCCACTGGAAATAATTGATTCTCTATCTATCTAACGGCTGCACTATTTCGGAAAATGAACCAGTGTTGAAGATAGAAAATTTAAAAATCATCAACCGCGGTATAACAAACCCACCTTTCTGGGGACAAAATACCACCTTTATACAAAAAATGAGGTGCTGATGAAGAAAAATGTATTCGACCCTTACCTTCGAGATGTACATATACGTTGACGCTGCACAACGTTATTGAAATTCCTATATATATTCTATAAATAAACGGATGAAAACGCAATAGGAGCTCATCAAATCCTGTGGTGATGAACATTTTCATGGAAAACATCTAACAACGTGTCTTAAAACGAGCGGCAGTGAAATCATACTGTTGGCCATGTTACGTTGATGATTTTGACGAATTCCTTACATATCTGAATTATCTTCACCCAAAATTTTAATTCACAATGGAACGAGACATCCAAGAAACAATTGCCTTCTTGGCTTGGATGTACTAGTGAACAGAGTTGAAGATGTGAGTGTACAGATAGAACAGGAAACCATTGCATTCAAACAGAAAAAAACTCCAACCATACCACGATTAAACTGAGGGTTAAACAAAAAATTGGTTCCAAGGCATCTGTGAACTTGATAGTCTTCCCGGGAAACCCAATCATATGGCCTTAGACCTTAGACCAGAGAGAGGGTACTTAGCAACACCGGGGGTTACCGAATCTCTTGTAGCTGTGAATTGGTCTACATTGGAACCACGAAAAGAAGTATAAGAACTCGACTCTCTGAAAACAAAAAAAAATTGTCGCCTGGGATATACCTATAAGTCATCAGTAGCGCACTTAGAGAAGGTACGTCCTCTCATTTGTAGAGACCAAGCCCTCAAGTTACTCTACAAGATTCTGTGAGAAAGCGGTAGAAAAACAGAAACAATTTCAATCGAAAATAAGAGGGGATTAACATTATTGATGACTGGTCACCTTCGCTAAATTTCTCTCGTATCAGTCTCGGGCCTAGTTAGCACTAACCTTTAAAAGGAAGCTGTTGAAGTTTCATGATATTCTACTCATTAGTTTGTGAGTTATTGTGCTAAGAATGACACTACTTTTGTTATTTTTAAAACAATGGATCAAAAACAATTTCGTGTTTTAATTTTACACTGTTTCTTGATGGAAAAAATACCGGACTTCACTCCATCAGAAACAATAAAACGTTGGTTTGCTGACTTTGAACGTGGTCGTAATTTTGTTCACCGTATACGATGGTAATACTCGAAGATAATGTAAACTTCCGCTACCTATTCATCATTTTTTAATTCTGCAATACATTGCGTCATTGCTTTTACCAATGAAGACATTCATATTGATGGAAGCTAAAATCACTGAGCTAGCACATCAACTCGCTAACTTTCTTGCCGCTCCACCGTTTTCCTATTTCCCGCCTACCTTTCGAAAAAATGTGAGCGACAACAAAGCAATCGCTTGCATACCCAATTCGAAGCCGTGAAGGTCGGTTGAATCAAATATATTAGCCTAGTTCACAAGTGCAATTTCACCATATTTCAGTAGACCTTCATAAAAATCATGATTGAGGTGTTAATCGAATCGTACCTACTTCTACACAGAACAATTTACGGTTTTGGTTCCGCAAAACAAATATTTCGAAAGTTATAAACAATATATTTTTCAAAAAAGGGGTTTATTTTTTTTAATATCTCAAAAACTATCGCAGATATTCAAAATTTTAAAGATACCCTGAAGGATATACGATAAAGAAAACAACTTTTGTCTGATTTCTACTAAATTTTCATTTGCTACGACCGGTTTCAAGTAAACTGATGTATTTTGATAAACACATCCCTGGATATATAATGATACAGTCAATGTGCTTTTGGCTCCAGCTCCAGCTCAGTTAGTAGTAACAGCTTTTTCAGTTAGTAGTAACATTCAAAAGAAAGCTGTTGAAATTTCATGATATTCTGCTCATAAGTTTGTGAGTTATTGTGCTGAGAGTGACACTACTTTTGTTATTTTCAAAACAATGGATCAAGAACAATTTCGTGTTTTAATTTTACACTGTTTCTTGATGGAAAAAAATACCGGACTCCACTCCCATCAGAAACAACAATAAAACGTTGGTTTGCTGACTTTTAACGTGGTCGTAGAGAGACCGATGATGCAGAACGCAGTTGACGTCCAAATGAAGCAGTAACAGCAGAAAACATAAAAATTGTTTTGGAGTAATCAGAAAATGAGGAACAGTGTTTGGCCATGTTTAAACATTACAAACCGGAATTATTGCGTCGATATATGACAATGGATGAAACATAGATCCATCACCTCACTCCGGAATCAAAAGGATCGTCATCTGAGTGGAGAGCAACTGATAAACCTCGTCCAAAGCGCTCGAAAGCACAACAAGCGGCTGAAAAAGTAATGACCTCAGTATTTTGGGATGTGCGCGGTGTAATATTCATCGATTATCTATATAAGGGAAATACCATCAACAATGAATATTATATAGCGTCATTGTAGCATTGCAAAGACATGACCGCATATGGCAAGTTCAATCTTCATCTTGAAGATGATCACTTGGTGATCGAAACACGTGTCGAGGTGTTGAAATAACGGTTTGGTGTTGGGAAAAAACTCGAGTAATATTCAACTAATCCCCTCTTCTGTTCAACCTAACTTCTCACGGCTTTCAAATCATTTAATTGCGTAACTTGGCTATAATCATTATCTACTCCTGATGAAATTACGTATCAAATGACACCTGAAACATAATTTTCGGTGAAGGAGATTCCGAAAATTGGAAAATAGTACTCGTTAACTAGACTATATCACCGTTCTGGAAGGTGATGTAAACTTTCTGCTGGTCGACAGAAAAAGTAAAAACTCGCTTCTTTGACGGCAACATAAGAAAATCTAGGCTACGTCAACAATGAAAACTCTCCACATCACTGTTGGTATCGATTTTATTTCGCCCTTTGACCTTCTTTGGAGTCCTTTATAATACGAAATGAATCATACCAGTTTTTGTTACGGGAGAAATAGGCACGAAAGCCAGTTATTTATCGGCTGTAAATCTTGGTCAAAATATCAAAAAACAAACATCTCAGCGTGGAACGGTATATCAACACGTAGTACAGAGTGTCCCTAACAAGTGACTTGAATTTTCAACAGAAATTCCGGAAAACTCTCATTTCGTGCGTTTATATGGAAATGTGTTCTATAACTTGATTGAAAAATTGAGGCCGATTGAGTTCAATACAGTATAGCCAATAGATCTTCACACAAGCCCCACCAAAGTAATGAACAGAACAAGAGCTACTGCTTCGAACAACCTAACCATTCAATGAAAATCTGCTTTTATTTATGAAATTTACTATAGAGTAGACGATTTTTGGGCCAATTCCATAAAATTCGTCAGCATTCCAATAATTATTTTGTGATAAAAATCCATGATATATTCAGGCAACACTTAATTTTCACGTATCTGTTTACAAAACCGCAACACGTCTTTCACTATACATAGGCGTGTTCATGGTCTGTGTGGGTGTTCATACGTATGAACACGCCCGAGGAAGCTACTATTGGAACGTGGAACATGAAATATGTTTGAAAAATATGTTTTTTCCGTTAACCAGTTTTCGCACCCCTACGAGCGTGTGATTCCTAACACGGAATATATTTATAGCGTAATATATTCAAGTAACAATTTATTGTGAGATTTCCACTAAACGGTGGGGAAGCTATTGTGTAGTGAAGCATATGTGGTTTTGTAGACTATTGGAACATGGAACATAAAATATGATGTATTCACATAATAATCAATTCAAGTAACACTTTAGATTTTTTCTGGACAGTTAAAAAACTGCCACACTTGTTTCACTATACGATAGCTTCCTCAGGCATGTTCATACGTATGAACACACACAGAGTATGAACAAGCCTGAGGAACCTGATCTTAGAACCGTAGTATACTACTAAAATTTCCAGCTAGGTATTTTCTTGTATGGAAGTTCTAAGCTTTTGTCTCCATATACTAAAAGAAAGAAAGAATACGGAAGTAAATGAGAACAGTTAAGTAAACTTGCTCATTTCCATTCATAAGTTATTTATATAAATTATCGAGATATGATTTCATCAGTCCTAAAGGCGACCATTAACTATGAGAAACAGAACAAAAATTATTCTATTGAAAAAATTGACCGTTAATTCAAAAAGACCAACTCAATGTAAGTAATTTTGGAATTGGGCTCAAGCAATCTATCATTTTTGGAATTTAAAGAGTGTCATTCACGATAATTGAAATCGTTATCAGTATGATATATCCTCTAGGCGTATTCCAAAATGTGATCGTTATGATTGGACCAACAATGAATTTCAATCTCATGAGCTACCGGATGACAGATATCATTTTGAAATAGAACGAATATAAAAGAGAATGAAATCCGGACTGGTAGGCTATGTTCGAATGGAACACGAAGTACCTGAACCTGAAGTGACTTCGGCCGTGAAATCCTATAGAAGGATTATCAATCCCATTTTAACTCTTTCTAGAATGAGAGCATTTTTCCCCAATCGTGGGTATCGCTGGTTCGTAAAGCAGTAAACGGGTGAAAAGCTTCACCCATTTCTCTTGATGTTTGATTTGCTGCTTCTATGAATTTGGGACAACTTCAACGCAATAAAGGTTCGAGATTCAGTACCAACGTAACAAAAGTGGCAACTCTAGGATATACCAAGCGCAAAAAACTAATATCTTCTTATTTGTACAAGTAAGCTATAAATTTATCTACGAATTCATCTTGTGGTTTCGTTAGTCTTGTTAGCCTTACCTGTATTTCTCTATTCTGTGGTGATACTGCTTCAAACTATGAATACAGTAATTTCAGACTTCTTCCAGCTCTGCAAACTACTGGGGCCTATGAGCTTAGAATCCAATGACAGAGCAGTAGTCAATAGCGAAAAAACTGAATGGTTAACACATAACAAAATAAACAAACATTTTCTAACGGTCCAGGATTTCTTTTGTAAGATTCCTTTAACATTTTTATATTCATGGTATCCCAAAACCATTGAAAAATCTACTGAGCATTATTATTGATAATCACAATTTTGTGTCGGGGCAACATCACTTTTCGCCTTCTGATATGAAGTGAAGATAACATACAATTGTCAGGCTGATAACAGAAAACGACGATCAAGAAGACATTTCAACAGTTGAAACGACGTATATAGCAGCTCTTCATGCATGACTAACCCAAGACATGCCTGACAAAGCGAGTAAAATACGTGTTATGTGAAAAATATCTTAATGACGTGTTGTTTATATACATGTATCATGAATATCCAACAAATTGGGACAATTTCATCTCAATCTCAAACGTCAAATCATAGTAGTTTTTCGAATGAGTGAAAATTTACTATTCTTTTAACAACATTTGTTGTCGGCTAGCTTAGGTAGCAGGTTATAATTTGTCATTGACAATTTTGAATTTCATTAAGTTTACTACATTCCTAATAATGACTGATATGGTCCTTCTTTGTTAATTTAGATTAGTTTAGTTTAGACTTTAAATTTAGTTAGTTCTGTGTGATCCTCAGAAGCCATTAATTTTTGGTAACCTAACGATGAAGGTATCGAAGGAAGTTGTCAGTGGAAGAGGGTTTAAAATTAAAATTTCCTTATACCCGTATGAGTATAAGAAAACGCAAATCCAGTCATCAATTATTTACTGAGATTCCCTACTGTGGGAGCCCAACAAAGATGTTTGTTTAATCATTTTGGAATATTAATATGCAAAGATGGAATAAATAATTGATATTCCAAGAAGAAAATCCGATTTTTATCCAAAACATTTATTTCCATCATAATATACTAAGAAAATTCGAAAAAACATTGTTAAAATACTATCTGTAAGCACTATCCAATTCATGGTTAACTACATTCCATAATAAGTATAGAAAAAAATCCTCTGTAAGGTGTCGTAGGTTTTTCAGCGTACATGGCCGGCTTTACTTTATTAACTATGTACAATGATATGATTCACAGTAAGTTCCGGTTCTGTGTTACCGGCGTTTATTCATGAAATTATTTGGAGAACTGAATAGAAGTAAGCACCAACGGGATGTCTTTGATTATTGTTTCTTTCTGCATAAACAGATTGACAGATAAATGGTACACAAAACTACAGGAGGTCAATATCAACTAGAATAGAAAAAACTCAAACGAAACTAATGATAAACGGATTTAAAATTTTGGAATAACAGTGCAAATAATTTACACCCGATAAGTGAGTTTTAAGTTAGGTGACATACACGAGTTTTAAAAATATTGCTATTTGGCGTGGTTAAAGGTGTGAGCATCGATAGTAAAATCATTCAAAAGGCTTGGCGAAGCAAAAAACATAGAAATAGGTTTCTCATTGGATCTGTAATTTTTTTGAGGTGCTGAATCTGATTTTAACTGTGTTCACCCATCAGACATTGGCTTCATATGAAAAATTGCAAAACAATCTTCAAATTTTAGAACGTATAAACGTATAAAATGGCGTCGGTGTGTGAAAAAAGAAAACTGGAAATAAACACAAGAAGAAAATGGTCCGAAAGGAAGAATATTAAATTCATGGAGTTATACGAAGCTGAGGAAAGTATATGGAAGTAACGAAATGGAAGTAACGAAATGCAATTTGTAGTTTTGATTTTGAAGGTAATACAGCTCTCAGATTTGTATCAACTTTTTGAATTTATGGTTATACACTTTCCAATAGTTCCTCAAACTGTTCCTTAGTTATTCTCAGATGATTTCTGAATGTAACTTTATCCTCACCCGCCACTTCTGCAAGGAAATTGGAGGAAACTCCAAGCGCCTGAAGCTTACGTATCCAATTACGAGTCCCAATCTTTCCTTTTTCTTTTTTATCTTTTTTTTCAGTATTTGAAGCTCGTGTATGTCCATATCAGCAACCACTCGCACTCCTTCCAAACAATATTTGTTTATCTGACATCCAAGTCATTTTGCCGTGAAAACCAACTTGGTCCAAGTCTACGTGTCCAAGCCCACTTGGTCAAAGTCTACGTCAAGCACACTTATGTGCAATAAGAAAGGATTTTTGAATATTCCAACTGGTACCGTCATATTTTCGGAGGCTGAAATTTTGTATGTAGATGTGCAATAAGAAAGGATTTTCAAATATTCCAACTGGGACACCAGTCGTGGAGAGAAAAGGCGCGTTCATAAAATAAACTTACCTTTCCGTCACTTTTTCTCTGTACCCTTAAATTTCCGGTGGGTGACTTTATATTTAGTATCAGCATTACCCCGTGTGGAGCCGGGGCGGTCCGCTGATACCATCATAACATAAAAACACAAACTGTATTCAATGTGTACAACAGCTTTCCTCGGCACTGTGTTGGAGGCAAATAGTGACAGACGTAGTGGTAGATGCAACCTGCGCATGTGCTAGACGTTCTAACTCAGCTTAGAGTTTAGAGCTACGTAAATAACTAGAATAGCTATTCTTTTAGCTTCTCTCCAGACTTACAGTGCTCATCTGGATAACCTGCTGGCTCTACTGTGCATCGGTGTGTTGACTATACTGTGAGATAATTGTTATGTGGCGGCAAGCGAGTGCTTGTCGCTCACTTGTCCGGCACAGCACAGAATGGCGCTGTCCGTCGCCTGATAGCAACGGGTAGTAGCATCGCTCACTTGTCCAGCTACAACCAGCATACTGAAACTGACAGAAATATGTCTATCACTAGCAGTTCTGAGGAAGAAGTCGTCATTATAGTGGCCGCGTTATTGAATGTAGAGGAAAATAGTCACAAAAAAGAAGTATCTGGGTCCATCCCACTAATCAATAGAGGGCAAATCCGGGAGAGTTTTATCATATTTTCAACGATCTGAAAGAAGACGAGGAGAAATTTTTCCAGTACTTCCGAATGACTCCAGGCAAATTTTCAGAACTTCTGGATATTCTAAAGCCTGCCTTAACAAGCAACTCAATTTTTCCTCGTTCATTTTCATAGGTACGTCTGACATTGTGCTGTTAACTGATGGAATAGCAAAACAGAAAGACTGAAACTTCCCAGGCACTTTTGAACAAGTTGATGCTGGCAAGGGCTGTCCGGCAACGGACGCTCTTGGCTGTGCCGTGCCGGGCTAGTGGGCGGTTGTCCATTCATTTTCATTGTTCCAATCATATCCGTATTTTGACGGGACGGGCCGTGCTGTGCTGTGCCGGACAAGTGGGCGATAAGCTTTAAAGAAATAATTCAGGCAACCAGCGCCTATATGCACTGGCGTATGTCCCCTTCTCTGGCGTTCGTACCTTCAATGTCACTAATGTCAGTTTAATATGCTTGGAACCGAATTTTATTTGAATCGACAGTATGTCTAAGTTATTTTTGGGGAATTGTCGAAAGTTAATAAAGCGTCGATGAACCTGCTAGTTTTGGATGACAGGAATCTGTTAGCATTAATAAATACCAATTTTTATATAATTTCATAAAAGTTTCAATCGTTTGTCTGAATCATTTTGGATAACTTTCAAATGCTTATGATAGATGTTAGTATGTAATTTTCAATCTTCGAAATTATCATTCGCCACCAGAATAGTTCCCGTTAAAATTAGTTTTTGTAATTCATGAGGAAAGAGATATAATCTATGGATCATTCAGTAATGTGGTTTTATGTAGAAAAACAATTTGTATGTATCTGAAACAAGACTGGTCCTAGAAATGAGCACTCATAATTATATGTATTGAACGATGGTTCATGGTTCTAAATAGTTTCACAACCACTTCTTCATTATAATTGATTTAATTATTTAATCAATCAACGAATAGTTGTTCGTCACCAAAATATTTCTCGAAGAAACGGTCAAATCAACGAGATTCTCCTCTTGAAGCAACCCTCAATAAGTCAACAGGAGAGTTGTGCGAGGCCTTACCTTTTAATGTGCGAACGCAAGAGGTTTTCATCTCAGGTTTCTCTTCTAATAATTTTAAATATTCTTGAAAAAAAAAACAATTTTTTGAAATATATGTTCTAATATTATTCGCGCATCAAGTATATCTCAAACAGTCGAACTGCAACTCAGTATATATTTCTGTCGTCATTTTGTTCTATCTTCAAAGGTAATCAATTTCTCACCTGGTGGAATAATCACATTATCAAAATGAATATTTGTCTTACAATATGATAGAAACGCAGACCGAATCGATAATCATGACGGAAAAGCATTTTCCAATCCCAGTTGGCGGTTTCACTGTTATGAAACAAACAGTAGCGAGCCATATTCAACCGAAACTGAAAGCCACATCGAAAGCGGACAATGCAAAAACTATTAACGCTCTTCCAAACAATGGAGCTCATTCAGAGTTATTTTCCATGCGATTGTACTTTCATATACCTCTGCCGTTATGGTACATTATGAAACTTCGCAGCTTTGTTTGTTACTAATATTTTTACGTTTTACGTTATACAATGCATTTCTTTAATGCCCCCCCTTTATTTTTTGAACGGGTCAACTTAAAAAATTGAAATTTGGGATAATAAAATTAATGCAGGAATACTTTATTTTGAAGTGAAATTAACAGATGAAACTTTCAAGATGGCGACTGGGTGCAATCTGGAAAAAAATTAAATGGAAAGGGGATCTTGTGACACATCTTCTTGAAGCTCCTGAAAAATGCCTGAATACATTGATATTCAACTACATAATATGAGGTAATAAACTTGAGGTCAGTTCAGAAGATGCTCGAAATAGTCAATATCTCTACACATGTTAATTATTCTGTGCCGTATATTCAATATTGAAGAAGGTTCAGTTTTGTACACTTTTTGCTTCAAATAGCCTCACAAAAAAAAGTCCAAAGGTGTCAAATCTGGCGAGCGGGCTGGCCATTCTGTAGGACCTCGACGGCCAATCCAACGACCGGGAAAAGTAGTATCCAAATAGTTTCTTACTTGTCTGGAGTAATGTGGTGGTGCTCCATCTTGTTGGAATACAATATCCATATCAAATTTTTCTTCCACTGAACGAAAATTGACCATTTTAGAGATTGTTGACGTGTTACCTTTGTACTACTAAAACCGAAAACTAAATGAGAATATTCTAACTGAACAATGATGTTCATTGTCGTACTGACATCTTTTTTGACGTTTTCATAAACAAAAAAATAACTTAACAAACCTTATCGGGTTGTTGGAATTGTCATATGGCAGATAAAAAGGAATATTTTTAGAAATATCGATATTAATGTGTTTGTCTTCAGGAAATTATTGAATGTTCCGCCATTATGTAGTAGATGAAGATATTGACTTCATATTCTTGGGTTGTGAAGTATTCATCAGGAGCTTCAAAATGATGTGTCACAAGACCCCCCCTTTCCATTTGATTTTTTTCCAGATGGCGCCCAGTCGCCATCTTGAAAGTTTCATCTGTCAATTTCACTTCAAAATAAAGTATTCATGCATTAATTTCATTATCCCAAATTTCAGTTTTTTTGAGTTGACCCGTTCAAAAAATAAAAGGGAGGGGGACATTAAAGAAATGCACTGTGTGATGAAATGAAAATGTGGGGAATCCACTGTGAAATTGTATTATTTTCAAGTTGCAGTAATCAAAGAAATCAATTCTCCTTGAGGTGGCCACTAAATAGGCTTGATCATCAGTGGAGGCCCATCTGTGTCAATCAATATTCAGGAGAGTTTTGCGATTCGTGAAACTGTTATCAACTATAATAGTACGAGGTCTCTTCGAAAAATAAGGTGATTTTTCATTTTATGCAAAAATTCATGTATTCTTCAAAGTAGTCCCCTCAGATTTTCAATACACTTGTGCCAGCATTTTTTTCAATCCTCGAAGCAGTTCGGATATGCACTTTCTGATATGTCCTTGAGCTCTCTCAGCGATTCGTATTTTATCTCCTCAATTTCGCAAAACGCCGTCCATTCATATGACTCTTCAAACTTGGGAACAAGAAAAAATCGCAGGGAGACAATTCTGGTCAATACGGTGGTCGAGGCATGATTACGGTGTTGTTTTCGGTCAAAAAATTACGAACAAGCAATGACGAGCGAGTAGGTACATTATCGTGATGCAAATTCCATGAATTGTTTTTCCACAATATCGGACGTTTTCTTCGAATGTCTTCTCAAAATAATACTCCTTACTGACCATACGACCATGTGGGCAGAGCTCCTGATGCACTACGCCACGGTAATCGAAGAAAACAGATAAAAAACTTGACATTTGATCGAACTTGGCGTGTTTTTTTTGTCTTGGCTATCCTGGACTCTTCCATTGGGACAATTGGACATTGGTTTCGATATCATAACCATATGTAGTCTATACGAAATCAATCCGAACAGCTAAATAAAAGACTAATGTACGGGGCCTGTTATCAGTTAATACCATATAAAACCTCCCACATAAAAATAATGATTAGACCTCATAAAGTATACCACGCCACCCATGCCATAGAAAGAAACTGCCGAGGTTCGGTAAGTATTAAGATTTTATGACATTCAAATTGACTTCGTATAGATATACTAAACCCATGATTCTTCACCAGTTATGACCCTTTTAGGCATATGTGAATCGCCGTTGGCGTCATTCAACAATTCCTGAGCGATGCTTATGCGACGGTTTTTTGGTCAAAATTCAGCAATTTTGGAACGAACTTCGCTGCCACACGCTCCATGCCCAAAATTTCCGAAAAATTGCATGACATGAGCCAAACGATATGCCGACATCCTCAGAAACTTCTCTAATAGTGATTCGACGATTCTCCATCAGAATTTTTTTCACTTGTACCACTTATAAAATATTTTTGTAGAGTACAATCACTGTATGCCACTGTCAACATTTCCCAAAATTTTATGCAAATTCTTTTATCCATTTATTTCGAAAGCAGAAAATCGCAGATGCAGAACAATTCTAACTTTTATGCCTCTCACCACCAAACTAAACATGCTAAACACCTTAAACAGCTGAATATGTTCGAGACGAGTGTACCAATATAAAAAAAAAAGAAAAAATCGCCAATCGAATATACGTAGTCCGCGAAATTTGAACATTCATCTTATTTTTTGAACAGACCTCGTATATGCGAGTGATGTTCAGTGTTATAAGCTGGAATGTATTGCCCCTGAGTATGTACGAATGTACAAATTCACTTTTTTTCTAAATAACCGTTTCTTCACATAACTCAAACTATACCATGTTGATAAAAAAAATTATTGATGTATTTGGCAACATTCACAAATTAATCACTCATTGACGGAACATTTACATGTGACTATTCAGCTAGTATTGCCTTTATTATCGATAAAGTATCAATCGATGGTAGGACGGTAGCCTGGTGGGTAGACGTGTGTGGCTTGCTCCACTCACTCAATCGACCGCTGTGCGAACCGGTGGTTCGAACCGCAAGGCCGGACGATCGATTTTCAATGTCTATCGTCCAACCCGTGTTAGGAATCACACATTAAAAGGTAAGACCTCGTTAGTCCTTAGCTCGCCCAAGTTTACACTTTTGAGAATTGTTGTTCGTAGGGGGGGGCACAACTATTTAACGGGAAAAGCAGATTTTAACAGATTTCAACAGATTCGACGTGTGAAAATAATAATTTGTATTATTCAACCGCACATCGAGTACGTCGATAATACCATTACGAGGGTTGCCTTTTATATTTCGGGATTAGAGAACAAAAACAAATATTAATCATCGAAAATCACTTTATAGTTTTTCAAAATATTCCCCATAAAGATCTATACACTTTTGCATGCGTTTGAACCAATTGTCGAAGCACTTTTGCCACTCTGATTGAGGTATCTCCAAAACATGCATTCTGAATGCAGCAACCGCTTCTTCAGGTGTCGAAAAACGTTGACCTCTCAGTTTGTTTTTTACTTGCGGGGATAAAAAGAAGTCATTCGGTGCCAAGTCAGGACTATACGGCGGATGACTCATCAAATCGATGTTATGGGGCTCAAAAATGCAGTGCTTTGAGCCGATGTGTGAGAGCTCGCATTGTCGTGGTGAAGAGTGATCCGTCTTTGGCGGTTGGTTTTCCTGATTTCTTGGAAGACAACTGGCAAACAAATGGTTGTGTACCACTCAGAATTGACTGTTCTGCGTTTTTCTAGTGGTACGGTTGCGACATGTTCAGTTTTTCGACCATTTGCTTGGAAGTGCTTCGTGCGCGAACAACTTTTGTTGGATTTGGCTCATCTTGAAACACCCATTCGTCTGCTGTTTACTTTCGGGCTCATACACGTAAATCCACGATTCATCACCTGTCACGATGTCATAGACGTGTTTAGAAGTACCGCAATCGTATTTTTTGAGAATTTCCTTCGACCAATCGATACGAGCATTTTTTGAGCGATTGACAAATTGTTTGGGATCCAACACAGTCGAATGTTTATGCAATATTGAATGTATGCTGGTCCCACTAATGCCTAAGGTTGTCTCAATCTCACGATAGGTCACATGACGATCTTGCAGTTCGCGCACAGCAGCAATGGTTTTCGAAACAACAACTTATTTTGGACGACCATCACGAAATTCTGCTTGGAGTGAACTACGATCACGATTGAATTCACCATACCATCGATAAACACTGGTCCTTGATGGAGCTTCATCGCTAAAAAATGAATTAAGTTCATCCATGCACTGTTGCTGAGTTAATCCACGTCGAAAGTTTTAAAAAATAATCGCACGAAAATGTTCACGATTCAATTCCATTTTTGGGCCGAGATGAATCTTTCAAGTTACTGTAAACAACACAAATAGCGCGTATGTCAAAACATTCTGATAGTATAAGCTCAAAAATGTCCAACTTTACGAAAGAGCTGTCAGTTGCCAAATTGCAACACGAGTTGCCAAATCCCGAAACTTAAATAGCAACCCTCGTATGAGTGCCTTTCTAGTTGTAAGAATATTTCAAATGAACATAGCAAAAAACAATTTAAGTATTCTAATGTATCCGTATAATTACAGTCAACTTTTATCAAAGTTATTTTCTGGTCGATTCACACAAGTAACTTGAAGGCGAGTACTCAGCACGATGGTATAAAAGAGATATTCATCATCACTGGTGACAAGAAAATTCCTTCGTGCATAGAGCTACAAATTTCCAAGAGAGATTTGGAGTTTATGTTTGGCTTTGTGTGCTTGACACTAAGATTATAGGACCCTACTTTTTTGAGACATCTTTGATGGGAAAATTATATTTAGAATTCTTGTCGGATAATCTGTGGTTGAGTTGTTGGAAGCTTTGCTCTCGAATATTCTGAGAAAATATCGGTATTTCTAACTCGATGGAGGTCCGCCACATCGTAGAACTATTTGCAGATATTTTCTGCATACGACTATGCCAGAACTATGGATAGGAACCAATGGTCATATTATATAGTTACCACGTTCACCTTACGTGACCTTTCTGGACTTTTCATTGAAGGGCTTCATTGAAGACAAGCTATTCGGCTCAACTTTTGGCAATATTGACGAACTGAAAGAAACCATTGCTATAACTTCACGAATGCTGGAAAATTGCCATAAAAATACTATTAAGGAACGATGGACGTTAATTTGTACATTTAATGAGATATCGTGAACGACATAGATGGTTAGGAGTATTTCGACATTGATTTTTTTCTGTTTCTTACTTGGTTTATTACATGTTCTTCCGATATGTGTAGTTTATATATAGTCAATCTATAGTAGAATGCATGAATTTTTAAACTTTTCACTTGACGGTGATAGCGGAATATTTGAACATTCATCTAGAGTAGGTAGATTGTATGTGTATTGTCGATTGCTGATCAATTTGTTGTTTCTTATCTCTTATCTCATAACACGAAACCGATTACATCAATAAAGCAAATCTTTTGATGACGTTTCTTTTTCAGATTTAGAATATCATATAATCAAATAATTGAGGGAAAAACTCAATATTCTCCACAAAATTTCTAATATTTTTTAATGTTTCCATCAAAAGAACATATCCACATTAATATTCCCTTGTATGAAAAACCCACTGGTAATTGATTGTTCGCCACCCCGTCTACAGTGTGCAAACAATTGTGGGTATATGATACGTTTTCCTTCTAACCGGAACAATTTCGATATTGAATTTTTCGCCCCCTTTTTCAATTTATTAAGTACTGTTTGCTAACTCACAATAATAATTACCAGAATGTATAGGATAGAAACGTAATAACCGTTAAAGCCATGCTGAAATTTACCATTATGATGAAACAAAACATTCCACATTCCTTTTATTTCGAAGTAAAACGAAATAATTTTGTGTCCTTTTCTTCCTATTCACCTAGATTCCATGACAATTGGCTTTTGTCCCTACGAAAGCTGTTATTCGCCGCCGGCTGAACTAAAGCCCGAATGAAAAAGTTCTTAAACAAACATTGCCCAACCTCTCACTCAACATTTTTCAATGAACAAATGTTTGTATTTGACAGCCTAACCAAAGGATATCAATGCTATTTCAGTCGAGACAAAACCCTTGTCAGGTCATGAACAAGATATTAAGCAAAAATTCATTCTATCATCTATCTATCTATCGATCTATCATTAAAAATTTTATCATTCATTCAGTTTGACAAACTTTATGTTACAGATAGAAAAAGTGGGATATATCAAGTGTACAGGGTAATCAATAAGGTACTTAACGCAGTGGGGTTAGACCACAGTAAAAATCAATTCTACTGTGGTTAGACAATACAATAACTGTCTTGAGTTGAATTCACATAAAGTCAAGGTTCAATTATAATTTACGGTCAACAGGATTTCTCAGAGAAAAACATTACGACAATTGTGGAAATCCGAATCTAAATATTGAAATTACCAATACTTGATGAAAATCCAGAACGAAATTTACGAACACTTAATTGTGAGATTTTGACTGAACAGTTCACAAAACCGCAACACGTGTTTCACTATACAATAGCTTCCTTGGACGTGTTCATACTCACTAAATTCTAACAAATCAGTGCTTTATAAAAAACAATTTGAACCTACTTAACTACTGACAAATACTGTTACCTGAGTTAAAGTATAAACTAATTGAAAATTTAAACATTATAAAAGAAACTTTTCCAACTGTATCTGTAGAGTAGGGAGGGTGAGTGTAAGCCCACAGCACTTAGGTCACATGTGACCCATTGTACATCCTCCCGAGGAGTTGTCCTCGTAGGTCATCGTCCATCCTGTCCTTTCCAGGAAGGTTGACAGGTCACTATGACACATCTCCTTGATATTGGCAGGTGTAGGCCAAGACTCGCTGAACACACTCTCTTTTCAAACTTATTATTTGGGCATTTGATAATCTAATTACCAATTTCCATATTGGAAACCAGATTCAATATAGGCGAATAATTCAATTATATCCCGTCATTGAGTAAATTTTTAGAATTCTTAAATCTATTAATTTTCAAGCATTCCAAAAAATTCACCTTTTTCTTCCAAATATAATTCATAGTCGTGGTTGGATTCAATGCCCTCCGCCAAAAAATGAGAAATTTGTTTTCAAATTCAAGAAACTACATCTATGTTCTTTTATTCTTTGGGAAAAGTTTCTCCCTATATGGCCAATATAAAGTTTTGTGCAAAAATTACAAGTAATAATAATAATTGTCTTTATTGTTGCCCAGCTGTAGTAACATACACATATTTAAATAAATTGGAGAGCTAGTTGCTGACATAACAAAAAGCGAAGTTCAACTCAGTTAGCACAAGTGCTACTGAAAAAAATTGGGATTGTTCCAATATCTATTTGGATGCTGGAGTCAATTTATATGTCAAGTCAATTTATATACTTCTGATCTATCCCACTGAAGTTTATTGTTTTTAGTAAACAAATGAATTATTTTCCTCTGGTGAATCTGTTTCCTAATGTGGAATTTGGTAACTAACACATTGCCATTTTCTCCGACAGCCAAGCGGCAATTAAGGCGCTCAGCTCATTTCAAGTCTTCTCAAGACTGGTGTGAAGCTGTCTGAACGCACTCAAGGAACTAAGTACCCAAAATAGGGTCACTCTAGCTTGGGTACCCGGACATGAGGGTACCCTGTGAAAGCGCATCCAAAGCTGTGATCTGCCCAGAACCCTTCTGCGAGGTATAAAGACATCCATAAATTCATGAATGCAAGCCGAATCGATAGATTGGTGGAATAAGCTCCCAGAAAAGAGGCAGGCGAAAGAGTTCATAAAGAAACCATCGCCCAGATCCACGGAAAACCTGCTAAATCACAAGGGTAGTGGTGGGTCTACTAACGAGGCACAGCCGACTCAGGAAACATATGAGCAACATGGGTCTGACAGAAGAAACCAAATGCGTCGATTGATTCAAAAATTATGTGGCAGAATAAACTCAGATTTGATGCCAGTGGGTGGATGGGGGTTGAAAAAACCCAATGCAGGTTCTGTCAATAAGAGGAAGAAACCGCACTGCATGTACTCTGTGAATGCAAAGCGATAGCAAGGCTGAGACACGCACGATGCGGGGAATAGAAACCAGAGGCTGCCAGCTATATGAAGGGGTCAGTTTCAAGGCTATGGAGTCTCATCAAACAGATCAAGCTAGACAATGAGCTTTATCAACCAAGGAGCATCAAAATAGATCTGAAAAAGTCGCAGTGAATCAGGCCAGGGACCACCTCCCCGACAATTCGCCGGAGGCCAGACCTAGAGAATATGGTGGATGCGGAAGTAATTGGGAGCCCAATTCATGCAGTTCTGATTGACTTGTGACACGGTGCGTTGTCTTGATGAAACACTTTTTCTTTGTCATATGCGGTCGTTTCTTTGCAATTTCAGCCTCCAAACGCTCCAATAACGCTATATAATATTCACTGTTGACAGTATTTTCCATCTCAAAATAGCCGATGAACATAACACCACTGACATCCCAAAATACCGAGGCTAACCTTTCCAGCCGATTGTTGTGCTATCGGGCGCTTCGGACGAGATTCACTAGTTACTCTCCACTCAGATGACGATTGTTTTGATTCCGGAGTGAAGTGATGGATCAGTATTTCATCCGATATCACGTATCGATGCAAAAATTCCGGTTTGTAATGTTTAAATGGCCAAACACTGCTCAGAATCATCAAGACGTTCTTGTTTTTGCTCAACATTGAGATAGCGCGGTACCCACTTTGAACAGAGCTTTCTCATAGTCAAATACTCATGCAATATAAAGCCAACACGTTCTTTTGATATCTTTACAACGTCAGCTGACTCACGAAACATCAGTTTTCGATCATTCAAAACGAATTTGTGGATTTTTTTATATTTTCTGGTGTTACTGCCTTGTTTGGAATTCCACTGCGTTCTCCATCATCGGTGTCTCTACGCCAACGTTTTAAGTCAGCAAACCAACGTTGAATTGTTGTTTCTGATGAAGCGGAGTACTTTTCAAGCCATTGCTTCGCTTGAACGGTATTTTTCCCATCAAGAAGTAGTGTAAAATCTAAACACGAAATTGTTTTTGATCCATTCTTTCCATAATGACAAAAGTAATGTCTGTCTTAGCACAATAACTCACAAACTTATGAGTAGAATATCATGAAATTTCAATAGCTATCTTTTGAAGGTTGGTACTAACTGAAAAAGCTGTGAATGCAATAAGACTAGGACCATCTATGTGTTAGGCCTCAGACTTTTTAGCCTATATAATAGTTAATTTCATATCCATTCAATGAGTTGGTAAATTTTTTTCTATAATATTTGAATTTTCACTTTATACCTGAACTTTGTTGAAATTATAAGTCATTAAGTAGGAAGAAGGTTATATGATTCAAATTGTTGTATTTAACGGAGCACTTATTAGGTAGCATTTAGTATAAAGAAGCATGAGAAAGCTATTATATAGTGGAGCACGTGTTGTAAACTATTCAGTGAAGATTTCACAATGAAGTGTTTCTTAAAAATCGAATGGATATACCTCAAAATCTACTTACCAAACAAAGAGGAAAACAACGATGCTTCTAGAACAGAGTACTAGCTCATGGGGAATAAAAGACTGTTTCAAGGATAAACAACAGGCTGTTTTTGAAATGTGGTATGACGATATTCATGACTGACTGTAGTTATTCGATAGTTTTCCTGTATCGAACAAAAAATGGTCTGTTGAAGCCTTCCATATTGCCTTCCACATTGTTGAGATATCAAACTTCATAATGGTAATTGGTTCAAGAGCTTACACATGTGTATAAATCTTGAAGGCGAATTCTTTGAAAAACCGAACAGTTTGTTTCAACGATTTTGTCCTACTTACATTGGAAATATAATAGTTTCCATTTTGATACGTGTGGAAATGTTTCACAATTTTTGAGAAATAGTTAAACATTCCAAATATTTTACGAAAAATCACTTACCTCGCTTAATTATAGAAGCAGGTAATAATTTTTGCAAATAGATAAAGAGTAACTAGTTTAAGGTGGACAAACAATAAATACCATCAGAGATACGTTTCAAGCCGATCTCTAAATAAATCATACAAATGCCGCATTTCAAATAATAACAAATGGTTATTCATGTACTGCACATTCAAGTTTATTTATATCATAGATGTTAAGAAAAACGTCTAAGCCTTCAACAATGATTACATTTTTTTCGTTAAAAATAATGCAAGAAGGTGAACAAGCGAAGAAGAAAGAAAAAATTAAACGCAGCAGCTACTGCATTCTACTTCTACTCAAAACCCAGTGAACTAGTTTGGTGAAACACCCGTCGAGAAAAGTGTTTCAGTAATTGAATAGAACTGGTTGATACTTCATAAAAATCCATATTAAAAAACTAATTAATTCAGTTCATTGTATGATTTTCACTTCAAAGGGTTTTACAAAACCGCGACACGTGTTTCGCTATACAATAACTAGATATTGTTTTTAAAAAAAATCTGTTTAAAATCTGTTTTTCTGTTAACCAGCTGTCGCACCCCTACGAACGACAACCCTCAGAAGTAGAAACTTGAGCGAGCTAAGGATGAACGAGGTCTTACCTTTTAACGTGTGATTCCTAACACGGGTTGGGCTATAGCAAGTGAAAATTGATCGTTCAGACTAGGGCTTGGATCAACACGGCAGTCAATTCGAGCACCTACGTCGAACCGCTTGGCTACCGACTATAGCCAGCTATTGTATAGCGGTTTTTGTAAAACCCTTTGTAGTGGAAATCATACGGTAAACTGTATTAATTAGTTTTTCAGCTCTGATTTTTGGAAACAGAGATTGTTTTGTATTTATTTTACGACAGAGTTTTCAGTTCAAGAATATGCTGCTAGTACATCTACCAGTTTCCATTTATTCACGAAGAATGTATGTGTTGCTATCAATTCTGACCCTTATTTCATAATTGAACATGATATTCAACATATTAATTTAACCGAAGTGATTCAAAGGATCTTTGTTGGACAACTACAACTATTCACATCGAGAGCAGAATTTATTCACACAACATTAAACACAAAAGTAACTTCTTAAGAAAGGAAACAATGTTTCTCAGTTATTTTTTCAGTGAAGGGGATGATTGTTGGCTCTGTATTACTGGATTTTTAAAAGTGATGAATGAAACCAACACAACGATGCGAATGAATGACTTTTATTTTTCAGTTCCTCTTAGCTTATACAACGGTAATATGAAACCATATTTACCGATTTGTCACGCTGCAAACAGAAAGGAAATGTATCACACGAACGTCTACACTTATGAAATTGATGAGTTATGAAAAGTGCAACTATACAGGTTGAGCCAATGAAAACGATAGAAGGCCGATTTATTCTAGTTGGCGTTCAGAAAAAATCCCTCGCAACGGTCAATTGACGGGCAAACCTCGTTTGAAAGCTGTTTAAATTTCGTTATATCCTACTCATTAGTTTGTGAGTTATTGTGCTAATAATTTTTGTTATTTTCAAAACAATGGATCAAAAACTATTTCCTGTTTTGTTACACTGCTTCTTGATGAGAAAAAATACCGTTCAAACGAAGCAATGGCTTGAAAAGTGTTTTAAGGGCTCCGCTTGGTCAGAAACAACAATTAATTGTTGGTTTGCTGACTTCGAACGTGGTCGTAGAGAGACCGATGATGCAGAACGCAGTGGACGTCCAAATGAAGCAGTAACACCAGAAAACATAAAAAAAAAGCCACAAAATTGTTTTGAATGATCGAAAAGTGAAGTTGCGTAAAGGTATCAAAAGAACGTGTTTGCTTTATATTGCATGATCATTCGACTATAATAGAGGAGCCCAAGCGGGGATTTCAGGATTTACTAAAGCGCGGCAGATTAATATACAGGGGGATACCTTGTACTCGGTTAAGTACCTCCACCAAATATGAACCCCATATATAAGGTCGCCCATGAAGGATAAAGGATCAGATTAGTAAATCTGACGCGCTCAATTACATTTTTTTTCTTTTCACTTTTAACCCTTACGTACAACCACCCGCATCATGCAAACGATCAGATTAACATTAACATTATTGAAAATACGTAGGACATTGATGCTAGCAATATCTGATGCGCTCGAGTATTTTGGGATGTGCGTGGTGTAAAATTCATCGTGTATCTTAAGAAGGGAAATATCGTCAACAGTGATTATATAGCGTTATTGGAGCGTTTGAAGGCCGAAATTGCAAAGAAAGGACCGCATATGGCAAATAAAATAAATTTGTTTCATCAAGGCAACGCATCGTGTCACAAGTCAATCAAAACAATGTCAAAACTACATGAATTGACCTTCGGATTGCTCCCACATCCACCGTAACGGCCAGATTTGACTCCCAGCGACTACTGGCTGTTCGCAGACCTAAAAAATGCTCACCGGTAAAAAATTTCGCTCGAATGAAGAGGTTTTGCTGAAACTGAGTCCTTTTTTTAACACGCTTTTATTAGCTTCACCTGTATGTATGTATGTTTGTTTGTTTGTAACTTTCATTTTCATTTCATATTTATTCCCGTTTGAATGCGCGGGATCTGTATTTGACATAATTATCGACATTACTGCTTGATCTATTCGCGGGCAGATGGCGCTGTAAGTAACCTCCTTGATATAATTCAAACCCACTTGGGCTTGGTAGCTGATTTTCAGGCTCCCTCTCCGGAATCGGAAAATATCAATGATCATTTTACGTTCGTTATTGTTTTAAGCTTGTTTTTAAAAAAATATTTTTAACTTTTGTCTTCAGAACGTCGTCAATTTGTGCAATATTCAATTTTTGGCATGTTTCAATAGTTATTCAAAAAAATCAAAAATCATGAAAAGCGGTGTTAATAACAATATATTACTTTGTTTTAAATACGAGTATAACACAATATTTCAAAATTTTTGTGCCTATCTTTCAATATAATATCTCTCTTGTTTTTCATCAATAATGAAAGTATCTGAAATTTGCCCAAAAACACGCTAATTTGCATTATTTTTTTCAGGATCTGGAAAATCATACACGATGATGGGTTCACAGGACGACAAGGGCATCATACCGAGACTATGCGACTCATTATTTGGTCTTATAGCAAAACGACAAAGTTCAGAATTAACATATAAAGTTGAAGTCAGTTATATGGAAATCTACAATGAGAAGGTCAGTTTAATATACATATATACACGTCGCTAAAAGGTTTTCCAGGGATGTTTATCCAATGAGTATCCAAATGAAACCTTTTCATTCTTGATGTACTTACTGCAAACAGTCTTAAAATAACCTCCCATCGTTTACAAAGCTGTCGTAAAATTGATTCATGAGACTATGCGGTCGATTTTCAAGATGTTAATGAATACACCTCATAAAATTCCAAGGAATAAAAAGAAAACAGTTAATTTATGTCGATGGAAGACTTTCTTACGCTACAAATATTACCGTCAATTATTATTATGAAGAGAAAAGATCTAATTCTTTGAGTTTTTTTGGAATGGGTAGACCCAAAAACTACTTAAACGATTTTTGAAATTCTCTCATCTATAGAAAGCTACATTATTAGCGAGTAACAAGGGTGGTATTTAATTTTTAGAAGAAATGAGAGATTCATATGAAAATTGTAATGATGTAACATTAGATACCAAACATTTTCCTATAAAAGTAAATTATTTATTTTGCGGGCTCTAGTTACGAGTAGTGCCGCTAGTGTTCCATTGGAAAATGTGTACACGTTGTGGGTAGATTAGGTATACACAGATGATTCTAAACAGTGGCGGATCCAGCCAGAAGGCGTCCCATTCCCTCAAACTACACTCTTGCCCTTTACCACGAAATAAACAGAGTGTATTACGCCAAGTAGAATGACTAGTTGTTTTCATTTGAAACCCTTATCATGTTCACTAAACATGTTAATTTTTATGTATTTATGGTGCGCCTCCCCCCTCAATAAATTCCTAGATCAGTTCCTGGTTCTAAATAACTCATATCTATTGGGTTTCAGATTCTTCATAAACAAGATACATGGCGATTTATCAATTTTGCTTAATTCATATCTCCCAAACCACAGTGTAGGTATAATTTTTTCATTTTTGACATGTATTTTTCTTCAAAAATTCCTTAAGGGCGTACAAATAAAAATGTTAATACTGGTCTGGAAAAACTAACAAATATGATTAACTTCCAAACAACACTGTATTCATCAGAGTTTTGAGAAGAGCAGGAAAAATTAGATTAGTTTGAATGTCTTCAGTATTTCCGCATACAAATTATTTACCAATATCTGACTAGAATGTAAATATTTCGATAATTCATTCATTCATAATGTGTGCGCATTTCTCAATGGAACACCCTGTGAATATATTTTTCAACTTCATGATTCTGAATCAGAAGCTGCTAGTATTTTCGAAAGTCTCAGTTATATTTTTATGTGCGGACAAACGGTCATAAAGTAATAGTAGGGGAGAGGTGTCAAAATAGGGGAGCAACTTCCATTTGTATCTGCCTATCTAATTATCCAAGTTGGATGGTTCAATTTGATTTCATGTCCAAATGCCATGGACAAAGCCATAATGTTGAAAAAATGTACTTATTGGTTAAATATGACAGGATAACCTTTTCTTTCGGTTCCTGAGTCATTCGAAGTGATCAAAAAGGAACATGGTGCTTTGGTCCACAACTGTATTATTGACTTCAGACCTTTGCATCTGTTTTCCATACGCTTTTTTCATAAGAGCGAAAATAATTTTCACTTTTCTTTCGCAGGTGCACGATTTACTGGATCCCCAAACAAATAAGCAATCACTAAAAGTAAGGGAACACAATGTTCTAGGTCCGTACGTCGATGGACTTTCACAGCTGGCTGTGACATCGTTTCAGGTGAGCCAAAAAGTTAATTACAAAACTTAAAAGACGAACTGTATATTGCAAGTGGTTTAAGAATGGTCCAGAAACTTTTCTTAATCTCTTATCCGTCCTCATATCACATGTTTTACACCAAGAACCAGAAACTAATATAAAAAATGAAAATCGAATGTTAATTTGTGAGGAAATAAATTTTTGTGAACAAAAATGAAAATGAATAATTTTGTATGCCAGTGAAAATGCAAAATTGCACTTTCTGAACTATTAATTATGAAATTGTCAATAGCAGTAAATAAATAAATAAGAAAAATATACAATTTTGAAATCAAAGACAGCACAAATGAATGGAATATTTAGAAATACCAACAAAGTATTCAGATAAGTTGGTTAATAATAAATGTAGTTTGAAAAACTAAAAAACACTGTTTTAAAGAACGTCGAACTAAAAAAGTGAAAATATTTTTTTTAATAAGCTCAAAACAATAACGAACGACAAACTAGTACTAGTAAACTAGTATTATTGTGAAAAAAGCGACGTATATATCAAGAAGGTTACGTACAGCGCCATCTGTCCGCGAGTAGATCAAGCAATAATGTCGATAATTCTGTCAAATACAGATCCCGCGCATACATACATATATACAGGTGAAGCTAATAAAAGCGTGTCAGAAAGAAAATGATATAAAAAATGTGAGAAAAAATTAACAACGAGAATTGTTTTGACGTTATTATCTACATTGTCAATAATACTCACAATAAAAAAATAAGATGAAAATCAATTATTACGATGGTAAAATATGGAAAAATTAAAATAAAAAAAAGATGGAAAAGGTTTCAAAACAAGCCATTCACAAAGTTTCGACTATTAGTATCCACAATCGTCTTAGAGTGATAACTCAGGTGATTATGTGTATTTTTAAATGTTAATCGGTAACTACGACTCACCAATTTTCTGATTTTTTCCATTATTTTTGACGGGTTCGACGGCTTCTCTGTACAAAGTGACGTGAAAAGTCGTCTGAAGAAACCAACCATTCATTTTGGCGAAACGTTGTGGAATACTTTTCTAGCTCCTGTAAAAAAAAAGGAACAGTGACTTATGACTTCGAAAACATCACTCAACCCATAAATATAAAGATTCATTCTCCCCACATATTCATAACTTTTCTTTATCTAATCCCATTATTCATATTCCGGAAATGGTAAGACTTACAAGGTTGGTTAAAGTAGGTGAAAGTTGCATATATGGGAGGACCAAAAATTATTTTTTCAGGCAGCGACTTTCCATGGCCGCTTTTGAGAGATTTTCAAAAAACTGAAGCTGCCTAAATTTGTTTGTTAGCTCTACCAAATAATATGGTTTTGAGTTGTTCATCAAGTCACGATTGAAGAGAACAAAATCCGGGCTAGAAAACCGTGGTCTTATGGAACCTGAAGTACCAAATGTTTCGTCTGTTACAGGGGCATACATATCAGTAGTATGTGCATTGACTACAAGTACAAAGATTATATCTCAAAGTCTCGGCAACTACCGACTAATGAGCTACGTGTTCACTCGTGTTTATAATTTCAGAGTTATCTCAACAAGAAAAATGTGCTATGATGAAAACACTTGGCCGATTGTGCCACCAAGATTTGTGAATCCTCATGAAGAAGAACTTCGTTATCTAGATCAAGCTTCACATAGCATTGATTTTACAGCGTAACGAATCAAACGTGCTCTACGACCTAGAAGAAGAAATACTCCAATTTCGACCGCGATAAGCCGCCATTGGTAGGCACAGTCTATTTGCCTTACATAAACAAAGTAAAGAACCGCATTGGAAAACTATTCAAACTTCACAACATTAAGACCATTTACAAGCCCACTACGGAACACGTCGATCGGCCAAGGACGAAAGAGAATCTCTGACATCCGTCGATGTTTACAGGATTCTTTGGCTGAGTTGACATCGGAACTTCCACGATGGCAAGAAATGTTATCAATGTGGAAGAATTGAATATCATGGAATCTGATAAAGTATTCGACTACATTGATGGTATAACAGATAACCAAGTATGTAATTTAGATATTGGAGGCGACTCCAAGTGCCTCATTTATCAGAGGATTGAAGAGAAGCCAGGAAAGTGAAGAAGAAATATATGACAGTGATGACTCCATAGCTGACTCTGATTTCGATCCGAATCCCAAACGAACAGTAGAATATTCATTTTCCGATGAAGATGAACAACCTTTATCTCGTTTGGTTATTCACTCAAATGAACAAAAATCTGTTGATTGGACCAGGATACCATTTTCCAGTCGAAAATTCAAAACAGTCAATTTCATTGAACCTTTCGGTCCTAAAGTACCAATCAATTCTGAATCACCACTCGATGTATTCCTAACACTATTTGGTCAAGAACTTCTTGATATCATAGTGAATGAATCGAATAGGTTTACTATTCAAAATGGTGTTGAGTTGAATTTGTCA
>NW_019289988.1:165357-181011 GCF_000500325.1 Leptinotarsa decemlineata | reverse complement strand
TTAGGAAAAAAAGTTATATGAAGTACTGGTGATATTTTGACCCCATCTATACATTCCCGAGAGGAAAAGAGGAAGTCAAGGGACACCCTGTATAATTGATCAATTCAAATGAGTTTTCGATTTATGTTACGTTCCAACAAGTTGGCGTGCAGGTTCGATAATGGCTCTCAAACTGAAGGTATTTTTGACTACTTTATATTTTAAAACCACCAGAACGATACATACTGATTTCTACACTCCATAACAATCCAAAATAATGATAATAATAACAGTTGATTTGCCATATAAGATGAGTTACATTAAAAATGTGTATAAACACATACAGGGCTATTCAAATTCGTTTCTGTACATGGGGATCTCGTAAACGATAAGAGATAGAGTATCGGTTAATATATGGCAAAGTTGCGTATTTCAGAGACCTACTTAATGTTGTAAATTGTAAAGAAATCGAATATAGCTCTTTTGGTTCTGGAGATATACAGGAAAAACAAAAAATTCCTAAATTATTTTTTTGCCTATATCTTCTTTATTCGCAGACATATTGAAGATCTGTCCACATTTTGCTGTTGGCACTTGATGTGGGCTCTCAGAATATATCCATGAATATTTTATACAGGGTGTCATCTGACTTGGGCCACCNACAAATATATAAATTTTGATAAAATATACAAACTAATAAAAATACACATATAATAATGAAGTCGGTTTTTTTATTGATTGTCGCTGCCTGTACATATGTATCTAGTAGATATTTGTAACGTGTTAGGAATTACATGTTAAAATGTAAGACCTCGTTAGTCCTTAGTTAGCCCAAGTTTCCTTTTTTCCAAATATAATGAATAATTATTTCTGTTTTTTTTTCATTTCAGACAATTTGGCTTTTTATGACATACAAAAAAATATATAAATTTTGATAAAATATACAAACTAATAAAAATACACATATAATAATGAAGTCGGTTTTTTTATTGATTGTCGCTGCCTGTACATATGTATCTAGTAGATATTTGTAACGTGTTAGGAATTACATGTTAAAATGTAAGACCTCGTTAGTCCTTAGTTAGCCCAAGTTTCTCAACTTCTTAGAGTTGTCGTTCGTATGGGGGCGACAGCTGAATAACGGAAAAACAGATTTTAAACAAATTTTTAAACAAAAACATCAACAAATTGATGGATTCTTAGTCTCGGGGTCTGTTTAATCCATCTCTTTAGTTTGGAGATGAAAAGTTTCTGGGCATTAATCAGCTTCAGGTATGTTGGAATGACGCTATATAATTATGGTCCTGAGTGAACGAAACTATGCTGTTAGGTATTTTTGAGTGGCCGAGTGATCACATAGGAGTTTTGTCTATTTCTAGTGTTATAAGTGTGGTCTGTGAGTTTTATATCAGCTCTGTAGAAGTGTTGTCTAACAAAAGTTTTCAAAAAGTATAGTTGTCTTATATCAAGGTGACCTGTTTTTGTATATAGTTCTTCAATTGAGAAGATGATTGAAAGTGAGTATGTTAATTTGACCAGGCGGTTTTGTATTCTTTCTAAGGGGTTTATATATTTATTATTGGCAGAGCCCCATGCTATTATTCCATAACGTAAGTGGCTTTCAGCTAGCGCTCAACACAAGACTCTCATTTGCTGTTGATCTAGTATTTTATTCAGATACATGAATTCGTGTAGTGTGAATCTGAGTTTTATTGCAAGTTTATTGATTGATTTGTGTGTCCTGTTTCAAGTTGTTATCAAGGAAAATTCCAAGATATTTTATATGCGTTTTTGCTGATATTTCGAAAGATGTATTTTGACAGGTAGTCGGTCGGTAGCCGGGCGGTTCGACGTGGGTGTTTTGTTCACTCTGTCAATCGGCCGATGTGGGAGTCGATGGTTCAAGACGCAGGCTGAACGCTCGATTTTCACTTGCTATCGTCCAACCCGTGTTAGGAATCACACGTTGAAAGGTAAGACCTCGTTAGTCCTTAGATCGCACAGGTTTCGACTTCTGAGGGTTGTCGTTCATAGGGGTGCGATAGCGTGTAAACGAAAAAACATATTTTTTTAAACATATTCATAATTTTTGTTTCTTATTGATTCGGCCGTTACTTGATGAAGATCCATAGTAATTTCAAAAACTACAACTCAACGATTTGATCTCCACAAACTTCAAACCTTTAAACTTTTGAAATATTCATAATATTCAGCATATTGTAAGATGGCAGGTACCTAAGATAGGAGGAGAAGGGTACGAAGTATGTTTTGCTGAATAATTCAAGAACGTTCAGTTATTCGAATGAATATGCTGTACGTGCATATTTATGAATTCTATTTGGTCTAGGACCATCAAACTGCGATGTTTGACTATTCAGTATATCGAAAATAAAAGTTCTGTTTAATAATTAACAAACGTATTTTGAGATACTTCCAGTTGGGAAAAGTTCTCAAGTTCCAATAAACATCCAAAAATATGTGTATTGCATAGTCTCAGAGGAAGACCTGCTCTAAGAATGTTTACAGAATTTCTTAGAAAACCTGAAACTATGTGCCATAAATGAAATATTTTTACACAATAATAATTTCATTTTCATCTTCAAACCAAGCTTTAGATTAGTGGCATATATTTCAGAGCGTTTTGAAAGTTGAGCACATCATTCAAATAACGGCAATTACATCTCCCCTTACGGAGAAGCCATCTATGGGATCGGCAGATATTTCAATCTTCAAATAACAAAGATAAATGAGGCTCCCCAAGGCGATCAGTTGAAAAATCAAGCTTCGACATCGACCGCCGAGAAGATTCGTCCTTTGTCTTTCACTGCAGATTTCACTGCCACGCAACCAGAGTTGAAAACCAGAGCCCGAACACAAATCATTTATGATTCAACACCAGACAGCACGGTTTTTTCCCGTCATAGGTCTCTTCAGTGGTGCTAGGCTGAACCACAAATGCATTGTTGGAGTCAAGTATCCCTAAAGAATAAGCTGTGGTGAATAAGAGCAATGACATCTCCTCTTATCGCAACTAGCAATTTCGTATTTCATAATAGTTGCGGAAACTTTTCGGAGAAACAAATTATAAAACTGCATTCCTCACAGAAATGTTTTCGCAGTGTTGATAAAACTGCTATAAATAGGAAATTGGCACCGTTTTATAAAGCATTATAGTCATTATCAATATTTTGTAAGGCCTTTTACAAACACTACAAAACAGTTTTATAAACATTTTGGCAGTTAATNAAAATATTTGTTACAAATAAAGTATTCGAATCATTCGTCAATCAGTCAAGTATTCGAATTAATCAAACGTCAATCAGTCAACATCCCAACATCAAAGGCATTTACACTAACGAATACCTATGGATATGAACACTATCACGAATTAATTATAGAAAGCGGGTAGCGAACCCATACAATCGAATTTGAACGCGAACGCATACGCTCAAATCACAAAATTATCGGAAACCTAGTTACGCCCAAATGGATAAAATTCCGTGAATCACCTTGTATGGTTTAGCTGCTAAAACTGAACTCCCATTTTTTCGAAACACAACTAAGCATCCCGTTATTTTGATGTTTTTTTACACAGAATACTAAGAATACGGCTCTGTTAATATTTGTTTGCCTTTCTGCTCCACTGTGGCTCTGCTGTCGGTACACAACTATTGTGATTGTTTATAAGTTGGATGGCAACATTTTTGCTAATAAACGACACTTTGGTGACTCTTATAATATAAATTACTTATATTCATCACATATTACCTTTTTTATGATGATATATAATTTATCATGCGTTCAGAGGAAATAAGGGGTAAGTTTTTGATGTCAGAATATATTTTTCAATAAGCTTCAATAATTGACCAGATATTTGATAATTCAGGCCTATATTTTCAGTTGATAGTTTTTTTTGAAGCTGGATTCGACTCATTTTATCTACGTTTTAGGTATATGTGTTCACCATAGTTCCGTCGTCATGGGTAAATAATAACCAACTCTCATGGCCAAAAATTGATGCTGATAAGCTTATATGAATCCACAATTCTATGTCCGAAGCCAGTTGGTTTACAATGATGTATAAACTAAAACGAAGTCATATGATGACCTACCAAATTGCTGAAGAAGAACTATTAGAACGAATGCTGAAGAATGACGATACACAACAAGAAAAAATTATCAATTCTATGCAATCCAAGAGCAAGCAGGGTTATTTTCATTCAAACAAGTTGTCACAGAAAGTGTGAAAAAGCCAGAGTTATGTATATTTTATGGGACACCGTCTATATGACAGTAGGTATTAGTTATTCGAGGAGTTACTTCTGAATACTAACTTTGCTGGTTGGGATGGATACGCCATCTATGGGATCGACAGAGAACTCAATCCTCGGATATCAAAAATAAACAAGGCCCCCCAAGGCGAGAGCTTCAGTACTGAAATTTTTTGACGTTACAGAACTACAACCTTTTTCTCGACGTGCATTTTATCAATCATAATCGAGAGTTAGACTATACTAATCCCTATCTCTAGCTTCACTTTTTTGTATTGATTAGGGTACACTTCCATTTCATTTAAAGTTATATTGTATCAATGATTCCTCAAAATCCATATATCGAAAAATATCTGCTGAGATTTGACGGTAATTTTGACAAAGTGCTAGGAAGCTCACGTTGAAAATTAAGACCTCTTTGATCCCTAGCTCGCATAATTTTCTACTTCAGAGGGTTGTCGTTCATAGGGTGTCGACAGCTGTTTAACGGAAAAACAGATTTTCAAATTATTTTCAAACAGATTGATATAAAAGTGGGGTTTAGTTTTCGGTGACTATAGGAAAAATACTTCAATAGCGTTTTTTATTGGTACAACGAGGGCACATTCTAAGTATTTGTATCTTTTATTGATGGAGGACACAGATGTACTAGTCTTATCAATGGAAAACGAAATTAGATTTACGAGGGTTGCCTTTTATATTTCGGGATTAGAGAACAGAAGCAAATATTGATCATAGAAAATCACTTTATTGTTTTTCAAAATATTTCCCATGAAGATCTATACACTTTTGCATGCGTTTGAACCAATTTGTCGAAGCACCTTTGCCACTTTGATTGAGGTATCTCCAAAACATGCATTCTGAATGCAGCACCCGCTTCATCAGGTGTCGAAAAACGTTGACATCTCAGTTTGTTTTTTACGTGCGGGGATAAAAAGACGTCATTCGGTGCCAAGTCAGGGCTATACGGCGGATGACTCATCAAATCAACGTTTTGGGTGCTCAAAAATGCAGTTGTTTGAGCCGATGTGTGAGAGCTCGCACTGTCATGGTGAACCGTCTTCGGCGGTTGGTTTTCCTGATTTCTTGGAAGACAACTGGCAAATAAATGGTTGTGTACCACTCAGAATTGACTGTTCTGCGTTGTTCTGGTGGTACGGTTGCGACATGTCCAGTTTTTCAGAAAAAAACAGGCGACCATTTGCTTGGAAGTGCTTATTGCGCGAACAACTTTTGTTGGATTTGGCTTATCTTGAAACACCCATACAATCGACTGCTGTTCAATTTCGGGCTCATACGCGTAAATCCACTGTTTTGACTTTACCTGTAAATTAGGTTTTATTATCCCTTTTTTTTCAACAACGTTGAAGCTAACTTAGACATATTATCAAAGATTAACAAAACATCAAATATCATTAAACAGAATGTAACAATTTCAAACTGAATAAACGAAATAAACTCCAACATTCTCCCCTTCAGTAATTGTCCCATCAAAAATTACTTATCTTTTCGTTCTGGTCATGTACTGGCAACACACATAATCTGGAGACTGGTCCTCGGAAAATTATTTTTTCGGCTGTCATAACGTTGGCAACACGTATTTTTCCATCCTTTGCTGGATGAAGATGTACTATTTTTCTTTTGAGCCAACAGTTCCGAGGTGCGTTAGGTTCTTAGATGAAAAAAATATGATCAATTTTGAGAGGCTTCTGTTCGTTGTGCCATTTGCTTCTTTTAATTAGTGACGGCACATACCCGCGTGACCAACGTTGCCAAAATATATCAACAATCTTCTCAGCTGCCTCCCATTTCTTCAGAAGATGTGAATTTTTTTATCCAATCTATGAACAAGGTAATGCCGCATATAATGGCCCAATCAAAAAATGGTTTGGAGTTAGTGCATCAGAATCATTCGGATCAGTTGATACGTACGTCAGTGGTCGGGAGTCCAAAATGTTCTCTATTTCTTCGAAGACTATCCTCAAGACATATTCTTGGGGATATCTTTCCCTTAAAATTTCTTTCAAATGTTTTTTGATGGATTGTATCAAACGTTCTCATGCGCCATTCATATGCGGTGCTAATGGTGGGTTGAATGTCCATTTTGCATTTTTCAGTGTGCAATATTTTTGAATTTCCTCTTGGTCCATATTCTGAAGATTTTTTGCCAGTTCCGCTTCCGCCCCTTTGAAGTTGGTTCCATTATCGCTGAAATTTTTTCAGGGAAACCTCTTCTGCAAGCAAATTGATCAAATACATGAATGAATCCATTAGTGGTCATATCTTGGGCTATTTCTAAGTGGACAGCTTACCATACAGCGTAACCATACGAGTGAATATTGCACCATATCGTTTATCGTGTGATCTTTCAACAGTTATTTCAATTGGTCAAAATAGTCCACTCCGGTTTTGATAAACGGCCTCATAGTGGGATCGAGTCGACAAATTGGCAATTGTCTCATTAGATTTATTTATGGAGTACTTCTTCTGTTTCGGCAAATTTGACAATTTGCCCATATTTAACGGCGTCAATTTTTCCTTTCTTTTGAGAATTGATATTTCTTCAGGGTATGATTCAAACTGTACCTTTTTCTGCAACTGAATTTTTGCTCTGTCCAATTTCAATATATCAAGTTTCCCATCTTTTCCGTTTTTTCTGCAATTATTCACAAATCTGAACATCCATGCGGTTGAACGTAGTAATTTTTGCTATTTTGAACAATATTCAACTCGTGTAGTTTAGATTTCACTAAGCACAGACTGTACTCAAACAAAATCTTTCCTCATTTCCAATTCTGCTTGATTAAAACATTGCTTGATTGAACAGTCTTTTCTGCAAACATCTACTTTCGGCCAACATTCAAAATCTTTCCATAGAAAGTCAGGACCATTTATCCATCTGCTTTCAACTGAGAAATTCATTTTACCATAACTGTTGGTTGCTTCATCTGCAACGTTCTGCTTTGACGGAACATACTTCCACTCAAAAATGTTGCTTAATTCTT
Source organism: Leptinotarsa decemlineata (assembly GCF_000500325.1). Classification (NCBI taxonomy): domain Eukaryota; kingdom Metazoa; phylum Arthropoda; class Insecta; order Coleoptera; family Chrysomelidae; genus Leptinotarsa; species Leptinotarsa decemlineata. The sequence goes on along the minus strand of NW_019289988.1, from coordinate 173,756 downwards.
GTATTTCTCCATGACGTTGTGCAAGAAACATTTTATATCGTCTTGCTTCTGAACGTATCCAATGGAGTATGGTTTATGTATCAGTCTAATAGAACGTGCTTGAAATACCGAGTTGTAGAGATTTGGTCAAATAAAAACCCAATCTAGCTCCCATCAATGCAGCCTCTAATTCCAGGCGGGGTATTGATAAAGGTTTTAGAAGTGATACTCGAGTTTTGGCATTCACGAAGCAAACTTTCACATTTTTGTTTTGTTCCCAATGAATGTAACCTACAGCAGCGTAGGCGTTCTCAGAAGTATCACAAAAAATGTGAAGTTGAAGAGTATTTTTCTCCCTTTCCATCATGCAAAATTGTAGTGGAAGTTCAATGTGATGAATATTTTTTAGGTCATCAATCCATTCTGTCCATTTCATGTACAAGTTATCGGAAATGTCATCATCTCAGTTGACTTTACTTCTCCAGATATCTAGGAGAAGTAGGGGATCGAAAATCGACATCACCACTTTTAAAACTTCTCTTTTAGATGGTTTTCGGCCAGTATCTAATAGACTTTTATCTATTTTATGGAAATTCATTCTGAAAGTGAATATGTCGTCTTTAGGATCCCACCAGACACCTAATATTCTTTCGTTTGACGATTCGTTTTTATCAAAATTTTTTTGGCAATCAGCTAATAACCTATCATCTACATCCATTAATATATTTGAATCATTAGCTATCTAATAACAAATTTCAAAATTTCCTTTATTATGTACATATATTATATCATTTATAATCTGTGCTGCTCCTTCTGCCGTATCTGCTCCTCCAAGATAGTCGTCCATGCAGTGAGCATCGATTATATCCCTTGCTGCTTTCGGGTAGTACTGGCTGAAGTCTCGAGCGTTTCTATTCTTTGCTAAGCAGGTACCACAAGTTGAGCCGAAGAAAACAACGTTTATTTCATAAATATCTGGTTGTTTTGCCCTTTCCATTCCTCTGTATCAAATCCGTTGAGAGATTTGATCTTCTTTCCTCACCTTGAACCTAAGATGTCAGAAATGGAAGTAAACTTTTTTATACGAAAGTTAAGGAGAATGTTTTGCAATGAATAGTTAGTTATTACAAAATGAGGAAGGAACCATATTCTATCCAAATTACATTTGATCTCTTCAGAATCAATATTAGAAATATAACCTCTACCTTCCATGTCCTGCATTTTCTCGATATAGTTCTTTGCAAACGATTCGTCTTTATTCATTTTTCTTTCAGTAGCATGAAAAGTCTCTTCAATGCATTGTATCTACTATTTGGTAGAACCAGATCATCTGCTTTCCAAAGAAGACCTGTTTTCTATTTCAAACTCATTTCCAACTCTTTTTATTGTTGTATCTGAAATTTGTTGAGCACGTAAATCTTCTCTGGACACAGACTTTCCTACTTCTGTATGAGTCTCAATTTTGAAGATCATGTAGAATGTCGAGGTCGTCCTTTACCTTGCAATCTGTATAACAAACGAAATTTTTAGGTACAGTTTGATCATTATTCCTGAAATTACCATGTATGACCCATCCAAGAGGCTTTTTACTGGCTGCAGGCCCATGCCAAGGTCTTGATATAATTTTTGTACTTACCAGTAATTGACAATTATCTTGCCCAATCAAAATTTTTAGTCGAGCGTCAACTAATGAATTGAATCTGTTGTCTATGTATGAATAACTTTCAGAAATCTCACTAACATACACCGTTTGGCTTGGTAAAGATAAACCTTTGATTGTTCGAACGTGACGCACATAGAAATTTGAATGGAAAGATATTTTTTGAAACTGACAACTCTTGAATTATTCTGTTCTTTCACTTGATTGTTTGTCCATTGTAATTGAAGAGGTTGTTTAGGACCTGTCAAATTCAATTCATCGGCAAAATCTTCGTCGATTAATGAAACTGTTGAAGCATCGTCAATAATGGCAAATGTTTCGACTAAGTGATTGTTTTCCTTTATAGATCACTACGGGTAAAATTTTGAGTGATAGTTTTCTGTTTGTCAATATGTGACAATTACTTTCAACATCTGTATGTTTTTGAATAATTGTCTCTTGACTATAATCTTTATGTAACAGTTCAAGATGAGGCTTTTGACAGCCATTGATATTACACAATTTCCTTTTCCTACAGTTCCATTATGAAATGGAAAAAGACAAGAAAAACATATTCTTTTTGATGTTATGAAAACCCATCTTTAGTCTGTTCAGAAGACGTTGAATTTAAGACAAACAGTCAAATGATGAATTTCATCTCTACAACACATACAAGTTTTGGAAACAGTTTTTGTTGTTAGGTTAACATCTTTACGTATTTTATTTTTTGAATTACAACCTTTGTACAGAAGTACATGGAATCAAAAGTTGGCATGCTGCAGTTGCTTTTTATTCTAACCAGGTAGTAAATTCAATCAACTTGCATTTGTATTTTTTATTTGATATATATTCCACTCAATTGAGTCTTTATGAAGTTTGTAATTTCTCCCCTAATTCCTTCAACAATATTGGATTGCGCAAATGGTCTTCTTCATCTAATGTCTCAATGGTTGCAACAAGACTCTTGTCTTCATCTGATAACTCTACTAACAAATCTAGTTTTTCATCCCTAACATTGGGAAACTTTCTAACCCTGTCTAATGAAAGTGAAATGATATATTCTGAACGTCCAAAACGGTTTTGTAAAAGGTCAATTACTCTGTTAACATTTTGTGGCGATATTAGTAGAGATTGAATTAATTTTTTTGCATTACATTTGATACATTTTTGAAGTCGACATTGATTTTCTTCATGTGAGTAGTCACATATAGATGTAATGGAATTTCTTTCAAGAAATTCCAAAAATTCACGGCTTCCAAACTCGAAAAGCAATGACACTGAAAACCTCAGCCGTGAACGTCTAAACCATTTTGTAGATGCAGAAGTTTGTATTGCTGAATGAAATGTGCCCACTCTATAGGATCGCCACTGAAAATTGACGATTCTTTTGGTACACCCTGTCTACCAAAAATTTCCCGAATGTCATTGTCTGTCACTTGACATTGACGTATGCGTTTATGACTTTCTTCGGAACGTGGAATTTCTAAATAAAATTCACCTACCTTGGTTCATTTCTCTGATCTAGCTCATATTTTGGTGTGAAAATACCATCCCACGGAGTTCTTCCTGTCATCCACTTTTGTACGTTAGGAACATAGCTTGCCACTGACTCCTTGTATCCATCTGATCCAGTTTTACTCTGGTAAGTAGTTACCCTGACTCAATTTCTTCAATTTGGGCTAATTTCATTACAAGTTCCAAGTCTAAGATTTCTTGTTGTTTTTTTAAAACCGCTTGCTGATTTTCAATTTTCAATTGTTTCTTTTTTATCTGAATTTCGATTTCACATTTCTTCTGACGTCTTGATGACGCAGTACTTTTTGTGCTGACTTTCTTGCTTTCATGAGATTTACCATGTACAGAATAATTTTTCTTGCTATCTGCATTCATTGATTCTCGGGTAGATTTTTTCAACGTCATTTGGATCTACCACCGATCTATTAGAAAAAATTTGCACATGCACCTTTTTTGGTTTGTTTATCTTCTCATCGGCTTCAGCATTATTTTCTGGGTCTCTTTGGTTTCTTTTTTCGGCGAGTCGTTTACTTGTTCTCAATTCAGACATAATTCTGGCTTTGTATTACCAAATTGCTGTTTTTTATAGGCAACGAAGGACCATATGTTTCGACTTTACCTGTAAATTAGGTTTTATTGGAAATACGCAGTCTCGAAGAACCATATGTTTTGACTTTACCTGTAAATTAGGTTTCATTGGAAATATCCAGTCTCGAAGAACAAAATTAAAATCCAAATTTTTTGTCTGTCAAACTCTTATCTCTTTTTTTTTCAACAACGTCAAAGCTAACTTAGACATATCAAATATTAACAAAATAACAAATATCATTATACAGAATGTAACAATTTTAAACTGAATTAACGAAATAAACTCCAACATCCACGATTCATCACCTGTCACGATGTCATAGACGTGTTTCGAAGCAGCGCGATCAAATTTTTTTAACACTAACTTCGACTAATCGACACGAACCTTTTTTTGAGCGATTGACAAATTGTGTGGGATCCAACAAGAACAAATTTTTTTGATAGTCAAATGGTTATGCACTATTGAATGTATGCTGGTCTCACTAATGCCTAAGGTTGTCTCAATCTCACGATAGGTCACATGAGGATCTTGCAATATCAGTTCGCGCACAGCATCAATGGTTTTCGGAACAACAACGATTTTTGACGAGCTTCACGAAATTCGCCTTGGAGTGAACTACGACCACGATTGAATTCACCATACCATCGATAAACACTGGTCCTTGATGGAGCTTCATCGCCAAACACTGAATTGAGTTCATCCATGCACTGTTGCTGAGTTAATCCACGTCGAAAGATGTGAAAAATAATCGCACGAAAATGTTCACGATTTAATTCCATTTTTGGGCCGAGATGAATCTTTCAAGTTACTGTAAACAACACAAATAGCGCGAGTATGTCAAAACGTTCTGAGTACGTATAAGTTCAAAAATGTCCAACTTTACAATAGAGCTGTCAGTTGCCAGATGGCATCACTAGGGTTGCCAAATCCCGAAACATAAAAGGCAACCCTCGTATTCTGATAGCTACCACCATTATTAATCAGAAAAATGACGGTAACAAATTCTCCTGTATGACCTATTACGTTCCCATTCAGGGATGAGTGATACGGAATTAAACAAAATGTTATTTGGGACATAGCTGAAGCCAAATGATATTTTTTAATACAGTAGGAAATTTGATTAGAAAGGACTTTCCGAATTATTTTTTAGTTTTTAGTACACTATCTACATCGTTATTATCTTTTTTTTTCCGATAAAACCGTTCAACATGAACATACTTTTGACTTACTTCATTTTCAAGTTTTTAGTCATTACTCAATTTTTCTCATTCTACTTAGTTCATTTGCTGCCTCAATATTACAAGGTTTATTTCCCGACAATTTGTTGCAATCTAACTCCCCGATACATAAACCTTCCAAATACTTAGGGCCACGTATGTTTGTCCTTCTTCAAACATTTCAGAGCCTAAATACACAACTTCGTGGTTTACAGTGCTGCCTTACATTTTGTGGACAGTGGAAGCCCGTGACAAAATTAAGGGTAACATTCTTATTTCAACCGTCCCATAAACGAACTTTGCTGAAAACTGTATGGCTTTAGGGTGGATAAGATGTACGCCGTCTCTTGCAAAGTTGATCTGAACTGCATTACATCTGTGATCCGTCATTTTGTAGCTGCAGCTTTTTTGAATTTGCACCTTTTTCAAGCCTTGTCATTTGATACTCATATTGATGTAGTTGTGAAAAAATAAGTGATCCGCCATTTTGCAGCTGCGGCCATCTTGGATTCAAAATGATACAAAGTTTATTAAATGATATTGTCATCAAAACTAAATGTGTGTAATGAACATTAGATCCATCTGTCAAACAGGGAGGGGATCAAACTTCAATTACTGAATTGACCCAAACAAACAGGGCAAGCTAAATAAAACTGTTTAATGAATTTAGGGAACATCTTCGTACATCTTTGTCACATCGAAAAGACGCAGTGATGAAGTTCATATTCCAAAAATGTCCATCGTTTACTTTCACTTGAATCCTTCAGCTGAAAATTGCTGAAATTTTCACAAAAGGTTTCCCGCTAATTCGTACATAAGAAATTTTTATAGATTAAAGTGAAATTTGAAGTATATATACCCTCTCAGATATAAATAAGCTAAGCTACAATAGGTCATCTCGTGATGATGCAAATGTTGTTGGTGAAATTCACGCCAAAATGAGTTTTGATGTTTGGGAGTTAAAATAACTCGCAAACAAAGACTTCAGTTCTACCTTTCAGTGGAAAAGTGTTTACAATTTAAGAAAGATGAAAGAATAACTTACGACAATTATTACCGCGCTGTTCGGAAAGAAATAGGAGAAAGTGAAATAACTGACCTAGGAATAGGCATAAATCATCAGCAATAAGTACTTCGCAGTCCGAAGAATACATCTGATACTTTCATTTATTTTTTCCATCATCAGTTTATTTTAAATATTGATATTCTTCTCTTTTGATTCAAATTATTACATTATTTTGCCATTGCTATTTGATACTTGATTTCTACTTTGTTCAGAATTATTATTAATTAAACTGTCTCTGATCTGCGATTTATCTATGCCTGATGTTTCGACTACGACTGCGCTAGATATTATCAAAATTGAAGAGGCAACAAAGTTTGCACGTTCATACAAATTCCAAACGGCACGGTGCAGCGATAATCTTGAAATCTCGAAAGTGAAACACTTTTTCGACCCTACTCTCCAATCTGAACATCAGTTTTTTTAAGGGCAAAATACAAGAACTACAGGAAAATCATTAAGGGCTCTCAGTGCGAGGAAGTGCGAAAGTAGTGATTCACATTGGATTTAAATCGCTGGAGAGTAAATCCATTAGAAAATACGTTCTCAGGAACGCAGTTCTCCTGATGAAAGAGTTTTTAAACATTGAAGTTCAAGGTGTACTGAGTTGAACCTCAAAACGATGCCCAGCCACAGTCTGTCGCGTATTCTGATATGTACCGCTTTTGGTGGAATGAAAAATGTAAGTCTCTTGAACACTTCCCGTGGAAGGATCTATAGAAGCTTCTCTTCGATGTTCCAGGCCAACAAGGTTACAAGTGATATTCGCGTCTTCAATCAGGCGAATGACTCTTTTCTGGATGGAAGCTAGCAACTTTGGGGCATGTTTGGGGGCAGAGCTCCATACATGACAACAATACTCCAATGAAGGTCTGATCTGAGCTTTATAAAGCAGCCTTTGCTGCTTCTCAAAAGTGCTGTTCAAGTACCTGCAAGCTCGAAAATAGCAATCTGACCATCGAAAATATCAACTCAGTTCAGCAGCAGATGACACAGTGATTGAAGTGAGGGATTTAGCTACCCATAATAGAGTTGACTATATCGACTCATCAGTCAGCATGAAATATCGGGAATTTGACAGGCAGCAGAGTCTTATCTTATCTTGGAAAACTACAGTGTTTTCACTATTAAGCAGTGCTAGTTGTGATAGTGACGATGGTCCTTGGAAAGAGTGCTTCGGTTATCAGTTGGATGGAGTGATATTCAATTACGAAATCAACAAAACATATAAAACATCTTCAGGCTCATACAACGTGTGACCTGAAAATATACACAATCACAGTAGAGTTATGGCTTGTTTATCTATCATACTTTCGCATATATAATACCATCATCATGGATGTTCACGAGTGAACTGTTTAATTTGTTACAACAAATTCGATGTGTTTCACAAAGAGAACTGCGGTATCCAAAATGAGTAGGTATACTTCCAATTCACTTGATTGCAGTGATTATTTTGAAGGTAATCAAACCATTTTTCAGGACACCAAAGTGCTTGTTTTGGAGAAGTATGGTACCACCTTTGAAATAAATAAAAATCCAGCTTCGTAAATGATAGGAGCCAACCGTCACCTGATAACCAATGGGGTGGCTATATTGAAGATCATCAATTTTTGTTCTTAGATACCACAACAATTTTTCCGAAAGTATCAATAGTTTCTAGAATATCCCATTATCGAAATGGTGCGGTTATAACTCCTCGACATATTTTTTGACGTATGTCACAGCCTGCATTCCAGGGAACTCAGAGGATATTCATATGAATATGAGGCCAAAGTTATGAAAAAACCAATGGTAAAATGAATATGATGGAAATTATTGTATTGTATCCCTCGCATCGTTTTTTCGTCCAGGATTCAATCAGATTTGGCAGCAAAAAAAAACAAAGTTTCTCAAGTCAGACGTTGAAGTACATTTTTACGATATAGAAGAAATATATTTTTTGTGCTCATTTTCCTATCGATATAAACTTGACATTGTAACAATTACGGTATAGATCCTAATCTCGCGACAGTGTAATAACGTACAAAAATGAAAAAGGTCTGAATTGTGGATTTAGATTTCTTAACCAAAAAATCCTCGTGAAATCCTACTTAGCTGTTACCAGTGTAACATCTACGGGTTTTTATCTAATATATAAAAATGGATGTTTGTTGGTTGGTTGGTAAGTAAGTGATAAACTTCTACATCGCTCAACCGATCGTGATGAAACTTGACATGTATAAGTAATTTTTCATAGAGAAGGTTTTTAGGCTATCAATTTTTTTATAACTCGCCACTAGATGCCGCTGTAGAACAATTTTTTCAAAGCACTGTTCTATAACGCTGCGCACGCCTAAGTTCGTTGATTCTGATTCTGTCAAAACATTGGAACAGCAGCGATACAGCAACATAGTA
>NW_019289988.1:99705-164495 GCF_000500325.1 Leptinotarsa decemlineata | reverse complement strand
AAAGATAGAAGACATCCAACTGATAGCTTATATAAGGAGGCTAGTTTATTCAATATCAGAAAATTATACACCTATCACTGTGTACTATGGACGTTGAACTCGCCTCTCACATATCTGACACACATACACGACACCCGAGCCAAATCCGAGAGAACAATTAGTGTTCCTTTTTGTAAAAACGTATGTACCCAAAGGTTTGTTACTTACTTTGGACCGAAACTTGTCAATGAAGTTCCCATTGAATTAAGAAATATAAAAAAATTAATGAACGCAAGAGAACAATTACATCCTTCATTGATCATAACTTTGATTTCACCGCTTCATACGTCTTTGGACGTATGAAGCGGTCGAATTAATCGACCTTGCCTTCCTGCAGGAACCGTGGACAGGAAATACAGGCCGAGTAACTGGACTGAGCAATATTCCTGGTGAGGTAATAGCGTGCCCTGTGGTGAAAACCAAAGCATGTCTAGTCATCAGAAAAGGTATTAACCATTTTTTGCTCACAGGCTTCTGCACCGAAGACATGGTAGCCATCCAAATTTCCCTATCGGTCAAGAAGGGTAGGACGAATTTTATCGCCTGCTCCGCCTACTTTCCGGGAGATTCGGATACTGTACCTCCTCTTGCTGTTAGACAACTATATAGACGACTATAGCAAAAGGAACAAACTACAAATAGTAATGGGATGTGACGCCAATTAACACCATACAGCGTGGGGCAGCACGAATATAAACCGTAGGGGTGAGTTACTCTTTGATTATATACTAGGGGAGGGGCTGTCTGTAATTAATGAGGGCTCGGATCCATTTTTTGTCACTAATAATAGGCAAGAGGTATTAGATTCAACCATCAGCTCACATTCACTGAGCAACAAGGTATACCATTGGTCTGTATCTACTGAACCTTCTTGTTCAGACCATAGATATATTATTTTCGATATTGAAACAGATCTAAGACCAGTAGAGGAGTATCGTGACTCAAAAATCTACTGACTGGAGGGAGTATAAAAACTCCCTCCAATCGTACTTTGAGGACGGATTCAGTACTATTCACAGTTGTAATGATATGGATACAGTAGCGACGCAATTTCGCGAAGCAGTGATCTCATCCTGTCATAAGAACTGTCCACTGAGGGTCGAAAGAGATAACCGCAACTGTTCTTGGTGGAACAAAAGTCTTGAAAATAAAAGAAAATATGTTCGACGATTATTGAATCGAGCTAAAGAGTCAGGTAACTGGGAGCTTCATAAAACCACTCTTACGTCATACAACAAGGAAATTAGAAAGGCAAAACGGGAGTCTTGGAGGAAGTTCTGTGAGAGTATCTCTGATTTACCTCGTAGCGCAAGAATTCACAAAATTTTCTCTAGAGAGCCGACTGCTGAAATTGGGTCGCTTAAACGACCCGATGGAACATTTACGAGCTCTAGTAAAGAAGCGTCAGAGCTTTGGATAGAAAACCACTTTCCTGGAAATCTGACTCTTGATAACAACAGACCGCCCATCTTTGAGGGCGCTAAACGCACAAAAAAGTACGACTGGGACGTCGCAAAAAAGGTTATCACAGCACCGGAAGTTGAATGGGCTATCAAGTCTTTTCAGCCCTTCAAATCTCCCGGAGAGGATGGTATATTTCCAGCTCTTCTTCAAAACGGACTGTAAATAATTTTACCTATTCTCATGAGTTTGTATAGAGCTAGTCTGGCGTGGAACTATATACCACCCAGTTGGTTGGCAGCAAGGGTGGTATATATACCTAAAGTGGGCAGGAGAGACCCACTCCCCAAATCGGTACGACCAATCAGCCTCACATCCTTCCTGCTGAAAGGACTTGAGAGGAAACTGGATGGACATATCAGGAGGGTAGCATTATATGCATCCCCACTGAATAATCACCAGTATGTTTATCAAACCGGCAAATCGACAAATCCAGCATTAAATAACCTCGTTGAGAAAATATCCTAATCCCTTGACAATAAGGAGATGGCGGTTGCTGTATTTCTTGATATTGAAGGAGCATTTGAAATGCACTTCCTAAATCTATAGGATTGTCTCTGGCTAGGAAGGGTATAGAATCGACCATAACTGGCTGGAGCTATGCCATGCTAGTAAACAAAACTGCAAATTCGACTCTTCAAGGCGACTCTATCAGATTCAGGATCACCAGGGGCTGCCCTCAAGATGTGGTACTATCTCCCCTTCTGTGATCGCTCCTGGTGGATAGTCTGCTTGATCCCCTCGACAGAAGAAATGTTGATCTGCAAGCTTATGCAGATGACCTTGTCATCCTGGCAAGGTCCACGTCGAGAAGGATAGCTTGTGATATCCTCCAAAGCGCGTTGGATATTGTTCACAGTTGGTGCCTGAGCGAGCAGATGTCTGTCAACCCCAGCAAAACTGTGTTGATCCCCTTCACCAAGAGAAGGAAATTGGACGATCTAACGCCACTTTCCATCAATGGTGTGGTCATTCCATTTGGAACTGAGGTGAAATATCTTGGCATTGTCCTTGATAAAAGACTCACCTGAAACGTTCACTTGGAAAAAGTTTTACACAAAGCCAGACTGTCTCTATGGATACGTCGAAGGATTTGTAGTAAAACTTGGGGTTTAGGTCCCAAACAAATCCATTGCAGATTTATGTGATGATTGTCAGACCAATGATCACGTATGGAGCAATTGCTTGGTGGCCGAAGGCTTCACAGAAAAAGGCTCAAGCGAAGCTCTCTGGCTTACAGAGACAGGCTTGTATGACTATTAGTGGTGCCATCAGAACCACCCCGTCAGCGGCCATGGAGATCCTTCTAGATCTACCTCCTCTTCACATTTTTCTAGAAAGAAAGGCTAGACGGACTGCATACATACTTGTGCTCAATGCCAATTGCACAAATCAATTCAATGCAGAGTGCAACAGACTATTGGTTGACATTGGAAGTCACAGCATTCTGGAAATGACCTCCGACTTTATGCCTGCAACTGTCAACTACGAACTGCCTTATAAAGTACTATTCCCGAGTAGAGAGGACTGAATCCTCCGGGAGAAGGAGATATCAAGAGCAGATAGTTGTTGGTTCACAGATGGATCAAAAATACGTTCCGGTTCTGGTGCAGGTGTTTTCAGTCGCAGACTCAGGACAGAGTTATCTACCTGCCTAGGAACTTATGCAACTGTATTTCAAGCGGAAATTTACGCTATTGAATTGTGTGCGGAGAGATAGGATGAATCCAACCTCACTCACAAGTCAATAAAAATATTCTCGGACAGTCAAGCAGCGTTGGAAGCTCTTGGCTCCCACCGAACACGTCTAAATTGGTAGAAAACTGCCAAAAAAGACTCTCCTCGATAGAAAGACTAAAAAAATTGTCTCTTGTCTGGATTCCTGGCCATACTGGCCTGGAAAGCAATGAAGCTGCTGACTCTCTTGCAAAGGAGGGTGCTGCAAGCGGCTTCATTGGACCAAAACCTGTCATTGGCATCGCTTTGGGCTTTACCAAACAAACACTTAACACCTGGATGGCAAGAAGAGTTATGGACTTCTGGCAGAATCTTCCTGGATTGGCTCACTCCAAGGCGTTTATTTACCCTTCGAAGCTTGATTCCAAACAGTTGTTGGACTACAGTAGGGATGAACTACGATGTCTAACAGGCCTTCTTACATGTCACTGTCATTTGAACCATCACATGCAGAGATTTGGACTGTCGGAAGACAGTGTGTGTCGCCTCTGTCTGGAAAATGATGACACTGCAGAGCATATACTTTGTGTCTGCTTCGCTGGGTACCGAATCAGGTTCCTTGAGTTCGGCAGATCCGTACTCTCACCATCTGACCTGAAAGACCACTCATCATACAAACTAATCGGCTTCGTTAAGAAGCTGGGTTTATTTGGCCGAGTGTGAATGAGTGTGACCCATAATAAACCCTTATGGGTTGCGGTGGAGGGTCGAATAGATCTACTCACTTTAGACCTACCTACCTACCTACCTAGGTATAGGAAACCCTAGAATGAAATGGAACATGAATGAATTGTATATTGTTCAGATCAAAAAAATATAGCACGTTTTATTTGAAATAACAAAGTCATCTTTGTCCGAAGTTATAAAAAGTTACAATGTTTTTTGAATATTCTGTAAAATATTGAGAAACTTGTTTTACCGAAATCAGTAGCCCTAAACATCTTTCATGCTTGGTCAGAATTCGAAGGGATGATTTCTATACATTTCTATGTTATTTAGTTTCCAATTGTACAACAACATCTCCATACAAAAATCAATAACTCGAGAACGGTTATAGAAGGGTACATAGTACCTTCCATGATATCAAATTTTTTTCTGACCTATTCAAAAGCGAAACAGATTACAGGGTGTTCCATTAAAAAAACATAACTTTGATATGTTACACTTTTTTGAGCCACCCTGTAGACTCCAAAATCATTTCCTTCTGCAGCCTTAATCGATATACATATGACAAAATGGACGTTTTCCCAAAACAATTTATGGTTTCGTTTACAGGGACCGTGTCGTATGAGGTGCCCCACCCTATATTTACGAAATTATATTACTACTTTTATGGTTCTCTTACTGAAGCCTGAAATCCTTACAAACTGAAAGTCAACTCAACATTCACAGCTTCTGTGAAACAATTTCCCCGGTTTCCGATATAACAATGACGCAGCAAATTTTAAAATTTTCCCCCGCCTGGCGAATCCCTTGGCGACATTCGACGAATTCGAAACCAACCCCGTTTCAAACCTCGCTCGAATTATGAAATAATACAATTTGGCATAACATGATAAACTCCAAAATGAACACTTTTATCTTTAATGTCATTAAATGTCCCCCTCCAATTATAAGAATGGCAGTATCATTCGAAACAAATATTGTGCATGCACATCGCCGCGAGGGCCTACGATACAAGGGGTTGATAAATGAACGAGAAAGTAATCCCTCTGGTGAACAAGACTAATATTCCGTACTTTGATAAGGTTTATTACATTCGTTCCCGAATGTGATTTTCCGTAGATATTCAGATTATCAATAATTGACTTGACTACACAGAAAGAACATGTTGGATTGAATTATCCTTGTGAGAGATTATGCAGTTTTTAAGTTGATCCTCTTATTGATATCTTAGACATAGTGAAACGTATAACATCAATCGAAGTAGAAATAATTGAAAAAATTATCAAGAAAAGATTATACTCTTACTTAAAAAAAATCAATATTTTATCAAATCGTCAATATGGCTTTAGGGCAGATCTACAGAGGACGCTATTCTGAGAATGACGAAGATGATTTATGAATCGGTAGATAAAAAAATCCTACCGTCAGTATTTTTCCAGACCTGTCTAAAGCATTTGACACTGTCTCTCACAAAATACTCCTTAATAAACTTAAATGATATGGAATAAGAGGAAATATTTATAACCTTCTTGGAAACTATTTATTGGGTAGAGAACAAAAAGTTGAAATTTGAAAGTTGAAACACAAACAGTATCATATGGAGTACCGCAGGGAACTGTTCTCGGACCTCTTCTGTTCAGTATCTACATAAATAGTATGTTATTTCTAGACACTAGTGGTGAAATCATCAGCTTTGCTGATGATACTGCTGTGGTGTACAGAGCGTCAACCTGGCAAGAATTCAAAGAGAAAGTAGAGAATGAGTTTCCTAACATATCAAATTGGCTTGAAGGGAACAAATTAACATTGAACTATGAGAAGACAACCTACCTTCCTTTCAGGTCGGATGCTTGTGGTTTACTAGATTTTGAGTCTTTGAATGTAGGACTAGTCTCTCAAATAAAGGAAGGTGACAAAATAAAGTATTTAGGAATCATTGTCGATCGACATATGAAGTGGAATATGTAAACAAAACAAATATCAGAAAACATAGGAGGTTTTTTATCTAAATTCAAATATTTGAAGGATTTCTTGAACATTACCCAGTTGAGAACTGTTTATTCTTCCTTGATAGAATCCTTACTATCTTATGGGATTTTGGGCTGGGGCGGAGTCAATGATTGCTTCTTGAACCAAGCACAGGTTTTGCAGAGATCGGTTCTGAAAATTATGTATGGCAAAAAGCTGACATTTTCTTCTGACGCACTCTATAATGAATCTCAATGTAGAGATTTGAGATAAATATTTGTTAACAAAATTTCACTTTATGTCAAAGCTAATAAAATTCAACTCACCCCTCATGAACTTTTTTACAATACCAGAAGAGCTGATGCAATTTTCTTTCCCAGAAGTGATAAATGTATAGGTCAACGAAGTGCAAATTACCTTGCTCCAAGAATATATAGTTTGTTACCAAATGAGCTAAAGAATATATCTGTTGATAAGTTATTCAAAAAGAAAATAAAAAAGTGGATTGTCAGTAATAGACCAATAATCAATAGAATTTTCAAGCAAAGACTATAGGGAGAAAAAAAAAATTACACCTATTACAACTAATTACAAGTATCTGTGTCTATATGTCGTATTATCCAGTATTGAACGACGTTACCCCGAAAATGTGAAACTAACCGGATTGTGACTTAAATATAACTGATGTGGGAGAAAACTTTGGAATTAGAATGTGATTAATAGTATCATAGTTGTTTTGATACAAAGATACTTAGATGTTAGTTTTTATCGATCATGTCAATTGTACTCTTATATTAAATTTATTTTGTTACTGCCTTTATATACACATATACAAGTAGCTTTTGCAGCTACGCCTGTGTTTTTTCCGTGTTTATCCACCACTTATCCTAATTTATTGAATTACTGTATTTTCAAATGAACTTTTTTATGTATTTATATGTTGCTTACCGTGAATAAACCTCATTATCATTATTACAAACAACTTTCCGGTTAATAGAAACTGTTATATAAACTCAACCATGTGGTCCAATGTATTTCTCGGCGTTCAACTTCCGAAAAACACCATAAAAAAGTAGAGACCAATATTCTTCGTATCTATAACTCCAAATACCTCTTGAGAATATGCAGGTGTATGTGAATATTCATGCTTTTCTCCAAGTTATTGTGAGACAAAGTGTTGTTGAAGAACAAATTGATAATAGAAATACAAGACCTCAAAATTTCATCCATAGCTTTCCATTATTTATAGAAAACTTTGATATGCAGTGACTCGAACTGTTGAAAGACAGTGTGTGTCGCCTCTGCTTTGAAAATGATGAAACAGCAGAGCACATTCCTTGTGCCTGCCCCGCTAGGGACTCAATTAGATTTTGTAGAGTTCGGCAGAGCCGTTCTTTCACCATCTGACCTGAAAGACCACTCAACATACAAACTAATCGGCTTCGTTGAGAAGCTGGGTTTTGGTCGAGTGTGAATAGGTGTTAGCCACAATAAACTCTTGCGAGTTGCGGTGGAGGGTCGAATAGACCCACTTATTTTTGACCTAACCTAACCTAATCTAACCATATTTTCCATGGGACGAGTGGTTTCATATATCGCTGGCTTCTCGATTGGTATTGCTCAAAAAGAACAACGTTTTACTGAATTAAATGGACAGTCTCTGTGGAAATTCAATTGTCCAATCATTATCGTTATAAAAATGAAAATATTCAATCATTTCTGAAGTTAAAATGAGATTATTTAGCCATTTTTAGAATGAAAATGAAATCATTCAGTTAGTTCCGAAGTAGAAATAAAATTCTTCAGTGATTTTCGCAGTGAAAATGAGAGTATTCAATCATTTTCGAAGTGGAAATGAAATTATTCAATCATTTTCGGAATGAAAATGAAAATATTCAATCATCTTCGGAGTGAAAATGAATTATCCAGCTATTATCGAAATGAAAATGATATCTTTTAATAATATTCGAAGTGTAAATGTGATTATTCAGTTATATTTGAAAAGGAAACGAATATTTTCAATAACTTTTGGTGTGAAACTGAAATTTCTCAATCATTCTCGGAGTAAAAATTTTTATTTTGTCATTTGGAAGTTTCTCAAACATTATTCATTATTGGATCAGTCTCTGACCTTCTTCACTATTTTCTTCTCCTACAGGGAATATAATCAATCAAATCAAAGCAAATCGAAGTGATCCAATCACAATAGAGTGAATCATATAAAAAAGAATACACTGGTCATCATTAACTCTATTCTCAAATTTTCTGAAATATCTAAAATATATACAGGGCTTTTGTAGGCGAGTTTTCATGCTAGCCAATTATAGCCTATTTTGTGAAGTCTCAAGATGCATGGCATTTGTATAATTGTACATCTTATGTAATTGGATAGTAATTTTGTGTTGTCTATCCTTTGACAACAATATTTATTCCTCCTCAATAGATTTAATTATGGAAAATCCATTAAACCCCTTACTTGCGGAAATTTTCATGGATAATCTAGAGAAGTCGATTTTTAAACATCCTTTGATTAAATAATTTCTTGTATTAGCATAATGTGGATAACGTTTTGTTATGTTTTATAGCTAGTAAGAGACAATTAGATACTCTTCGTAGTGATAACAAAGTTCATGAAAACACTAAATTCAGTATTGAAGTAGAAGCAGACAACTCAATCAATTTCTTGGACTTAACAATTAGTAGAATGATCAACAAATAGGTATGATTTTTCAATTCATCACAAACCGTCCTATACGGATATTATAGTCTATCCATTCCCAATTGGAATGGCAATAAAAATAAGAGTACAGCCATAAACATTTCTTGCCTGTGGCCCCTAGTCGCCCAGATAGTTAGTAAACGTGCTATCAAATGTAGTTATGGAATAAAGGCTTGGCTATCTGGACTGGCTGAATACTGAGTTTTTGTCCGTTTCACAATATTTCTTTATCAGTGCCGTGTGTTCGTGGGGTTAGGTGAGGTAGTGAGTGGTTTTGCAAACCGATTTTTGAACACATTTTCTAGAGATCAATCACCCTAACACCAAACTGATATTTTTGCACTCGACGCGCGTTTCGCTATCAAGGTTAGTATCCTCAGGAGAAGCAAATTGATACTGAATCTAAAGACAAGGGTAAGCTGTTCATATACCTAAATTTTTTTGGTCCGATGTGGACTTTGTTTATTAAATGATGATTATCCTAATTGATTTTTCGGTAATTAACTAGTGGAACCACTACCTGCAAATTAATTTNATATGGAAATTTTATGGGTCTGATTCAAACACATGATCTGATGGAATGAAAACAAAAAAGTTTGTAACGACGTATTGCGGAGTGTATATTGAATCAGCAATGGTAGTGAGTTCAACATTAGTATAGTCGTATAGTCGTAGTATATTGTGAAAAGTTGAAACTATCGGCATCTCAAAGGCCAATACAGAGAAATAATGCAGCAACGAATTAATCCCCGTGGACTCAAGAATTGGCGGTTCATATTGGATAATTTTTACCAACCGAGTTTTATGATTGGCTGAAGAGTCATATAATTTAATTTCAAGTCATGTTACGATGACGAATAGAATGTGGTGATGTGTATCGCCGTTGTGTTTTCAATGTTCAGTTCAGAAACTGATCGCGATTTGAGTGTAGAAATTCGATATTGGTGAAGTTATAATTACTTAATATTTTTGTTATTTGTTCAAAATGTTGCGTCCTTGGACAAGTACTAACGAGTGTGATAACAACGCAGACTTTTCCCTGTGTAGTGATTCCAATATCGCTGGTGAACAATGCGAAACAGAGATACCAGAGAATAATATTCGGATGCATTTGAATATTGAAACACTGAGAAGTATGTTTCAATGTTTATGAAAATCTACATATCAAATTTGGTTTCGAGGAAAAAAAACTATTACAAGCAACATCAGATTTGACCGAAATAGTCAGAAACAAACCTTATGAACGCAAGACGCGATTTGTTGCGGGATTACCAAAACCTTCGGATGTTCATCTAATAAAATCATTAAAAAAACAATATACGACTGTTACAAAAGCAATAAGATTCCTACAATTGAAATCATAAGGAAGAAATTGAATACTTAAGGCCATAACGTGAGCATAACAAACGTCAAACAGTTATGGGAAGCAGAAGAATAGTGGAATTGCGATACCAATACTTAGAACAAATAACTAAATATAGACAAGAACAACGTCAAATTTTCTATTTGGACGAAACTTGGTATGACACTCACGACACAGTTACGAAATGGTAGACTGATGGTTCGAAAATGTGTACGCCTAACATGCCTGCAAACAAAGGATCGCGACAAATCATTGTGCATTGCGGGGGAAGTAGAGAATGAGTTCCGAATTCCTTGAAATTATGTGGAAAAAACTTGAGGATTGCAATTTTGACTATCATAAGAACATGGAAGATAATATTTTTGAGGAATGGTTTTTCTTCATATTACATATATAAGTCACAAATGAAAATTCTGGACTTTCTGAATTTTTTGTTCATAGTGACTTGTCAGGTTCGGCCCGTGAAGAGTATCTGCAAAATTCAATTGTGCTGATACTAAGCTCTCACACAACATTTTTTTCAATTCAATTGGTAGGCAGTGCCTATTACCATAAATCAGTTTGGAATAGGCATAGGCTCGTTGAGTGAGTTTGTTGGTGTGGTTTTCAAACCTCATATGAGAATCAAAGGCCAAGGTTTCTGGCTTCTGTTTAAAAAAATCTGGTTTTTGACCAGAAAATTATAACTTTAGATTTTTTGTGTTAATAAAAAGCGAGTGTGAAGTTGCTAGTTCAGAGTCTATGATTCCGATAACAGGGAGGCCATGGACTTTTGAGTTTGCAGTATCTACATGACATAATGGTACTGAATTGAGCCTGTGAAGTCGTTAGGTCTTCGGATCCCCTTATCTGCATGGTTCGTGACCATGAGAGAGCAAGAATTGAAACATTTCTCTTCAGAGCAGCAGCCTGAGCAGCTGGTGAACTCGGTTCAGTTATCGATACTAAACGAGGTGATCACAACTCTGTCACCAAGTCACCAAGTTGGAACCTGTTCAACAAAAGACGCATATGAAAGCCGCAGAGATCACCTCACTTCTGTGGCAACATAAGTATGAGCCAATGCATAGGGTCTTCTTTAACAACATTGAAGAACTTGGCTTTTCGCAAAGCGCTTTCCGCTCAGGTCGAGTGAGATGAAGTCAGGAACTGAGGGGTTCATCATAGCCTGCCAGAATGGTGTTTTCAACACTTCAGTCTACCACAGCATGTTCAGCATATGCGATTTTGGCATATATCCATCGAAATAACGCGACCCGGAGAGTGCCTTATTACCATATACGGCACTTTTTCGGTATTGGCGAGTCGCTGGTGTTAACCAACGTTACGGGAAATATTGTATCTGTTTGGTTAATGAGGAGTGCCTAATTTATTCCAACTATTAATTTCCCACCCTCAGGCCCATACAAGCTGACAAGCCTGATGCAGTTCTTCTCGACTATTAGAGCGAGACGATATCCGTTGTGGAGTTTTCAACTTTCAGTGAGACGAATATCGTCCGAATAGAGGAAGAAAACCGGATGGAATATCAAGATTTTCTCTTCGAACTCCGCAGATTCTATCCATACCACTCTCTTCAGATGGATATTCTGATTATTGGTGAAATGATTCCTTATCTACTCTCGAATATCAAGATCATGCCGGCAGAAATCTTGGCCGGACAAATGCAGAAGGCTATTAATCTTGGGTCATTGCGTCTGCTGAGAGCAAAAAGCGATTCAATCTCATCTAGTAACGAAACATACTACATGTAGCGTATGAAGTATGGTTATTATTGTGAGATAAATTATAGAGTTCATTTCTTCTGAAAAGGCTTTTAACGTTCACTTTTCTAAATCAAAGTGGTTCAGCGTTCTGTATCAGTGTGTTTGACAACCTAGTGCGAACAATAATGAAGGTGAGACATTTCACAGATAAGTTAATAAAATATTGGTATGTGTAAGTTCGAAGACATGAAAAGTTACAGCAAGATAATACTCTCAAAACTATTACGTTGTCATCAATGCATTGATAGGTTGTTTCTATTTATGCTTTAAAATTGGGGAAGGACAGGGGTAGTTCAATTGTTCCCTCATAATTGTTCCCAATTATGTTAAAAAATAATCAAATATCTCTTTGATTGACGACTTGTTTATTTGTGGAAATTCATGTTCACTGAGGATACACTATGAAATGGTGTTTTGAAATGGTGTAATAACCAAAACTAGTCAACAAATATAGAACTATCGTGGAAAATAGACAAAAGTGTGTTTTTATAGTGTATCCTCAGTGGTGTGAAAATATCAAAAGATCTAAATAAACAATAAAAACTGCATTAGACTCTTAAAACATTTTTCCAATTCCCGGGTTTATCAATTACATAACTTTCCAGACTTAAACCATATATCAGAATTAATGATATGCATGATGTATCAAACATAGGTTGGTGGACGGTAGCTGTTTTCCTATTCCAGAAAAAAAAATGTAGGGATTGGTTGAAGCTGTGTCCAATAAATTGAATTTCTTGGGCATAGTGATTCTCAAAAATTTAGAGTTTGTTGGATTTACACCGGGTGGTTCAGAAGTTATAGTGGAATTTATGTCAAAAAATGGGTTCATTCAATACCATATATCTCCTACTCGATCAAATGGTATAAGAAAATTTTTCAACCAAATATACCTGAGGATATTACATTTTCATGTTGTTCTCATAAGTTTATCGAACTGCGTTATTAAAATCCGCATCAATTTTTCCACAGTTTTCCAAACAGCACACGCTATACATAGGGCCATTTCAGAATAATCCACATTCAGAAAATGTACGGATTGACTACTTCATTTTCATCGAAAACGTATCTCCTTCTTGAGTCATTAATTAAATCTATCTACAATTTCTTTTCGAACTTCGATTATTGGTCATCTTGTAATAGAGCAAAAACTTTCTTTGAATCAATCTATTTTCTTTCCAATTTTGTTGGTTTCTCGCAGTACAAAATAATAGAAACCCATGATTTATTCACTTCTCGTGCTTTCCACTCACTCTGCGCTCTGAAACATCTGGAATCGTCCATTCATCGTATTAGGATATCGTCCTGGATATTATTCTACTGTCTGAGAAAATCTTCTGTAACATCTTTTCAGTTATATTGAATCATCCTTGGAATATTTGAATGTAAGTCAACAAATTTGACATTTCATTATTGAACAGGTGAATTTATAATTGAAATCTATATTTTTTTGCTCGAAATAAAATTATCTACCAAAGAAATGAATATAATGTACATTTAGGGTGAATGTGACAGAAATCGTTTATTAGCCAGTAGAATTTATGCTGTTTGATATCCTAACTCAAAGTCTATACGACTAGAGAGTTTATGGAGAGTTCACATTTGAGAAAACCTAGTGTCAAGCGTTAGAAAAGGCAAATAGTAAATAAAAGTGCAACAAATGAATTAGCGGTGAGTCATATTTCCGTGAATAGAATGTTAATCAAAAATAAAGTTCATCCATAGCGAATGTTATTACATTAAAAACTCTGTGAAATGGATTTTCGGACCAGAGTTCGGTCTTGCGAACATTTTTTAAATTCAATTAGCGAAAAACTGAATATTTTGAAATATGTTTTGTTTTCTGACGAGTCCACATTTATAAGTGATGTCATAGTAAATAGACATAATATGTTGTACTATTCAACAGAGAATCCCCATTGAAATTGGTATGGAATCAAAGTATCCAATCTTGCCAGGATCACTCTGGGCGACCCTAGGAAGCTGACGCCGAAGAAATATCTGGCGATGACCAGGAAAAATCTAGGTTTAACAGTAGGATTTTTCACTGGCCACTGTCAACTAAGGTAACACCTCCATAATATGGGGCTTGAGGACACACCTCTATGCAGGATGTGTGAACAGGAAGATGAAACTGCCAGGCATGTCCTATGCGAGTGTCAGAAGGTGTGTTCGTCGAGTCTTGCCTTACACCAGCCGATATAAGGAAGATGTCTCCTAGTGACCTGTCCAGCTGCTTGGAAAGGACAGGATGGACGATGACCTAGGAAGACAACTCCTCGGGAGGATGTACAATGCATCACATGTGGCCTGAGTGCTTTGGGCATACACTCACCACCACTACTCTACAGACAGACCCCCATTGCTGTACTACATATGCAGAAGACTTTTTATTTTTTGCAGAGATCGGTTCTGAAAATTATGTATGGCAAAAAGCTGACATTTTCTTCTGACGCACTCTATAATGAATCTCAATGTAGAGATTTGAGATGAATATTTGTTGACAAAATTTCACTTTATGTCAATGCTAATAAAATTCAACTCACCCCTCATGAACATTCTCACAATACCAGAAGAGCTGATGCAATTTTCTTTCCCAGAAGTGATAAATGTATAGGTCAACGAAGTGCAAATTACCTTGCTCGAAGAATATATAGTTTGTTACCAAATGAGCTAAAGAATATATCTGTTGATAAGTTATTCAAAAAGAAAATAAAAGAGTGGATTGTCAGTAATAGACCAATAATCAATATATAGAGAGAAAAAAAATGAATTACACGTATTACAACTGATTACAAGTATCTGTGTCTATATGTCGTATTATCCAGTATTGAACGACGTTACCCCGAAAATGTAAAACTAACCGGATTGTGACTTAAATCTAACTGATGTGGGAGAAAACTTTGTAATTAGAATGTGATTAATAGTATCGTAGTTGTTTTGATACAAAGATACTTAGATGTTAGTTTTTATCGATTATGTCAATTATACTCTTATATTAAACTCATTTTGTTACTGCCTTCATATACAAGTAGCTTTTGCAGCTACGTCTGTGTTTTTTCCGTGTTTATCCACCACTTATCCTAATTTATTGAATTACTGTATTTTCAAATGAACTTTTTTATGTATTTATATGTTGCTTTCTGTGAATAAACCTTATAATCATTATCAAAAACAACTTTCCGGTTAGTATAAACTGTTATATAAAGTTAACCATGTGGCCCAATGTATTTCTCGGCGTTCAACTTCCGAAAAACACCATAAAAAAGTAGAGACCAATATTCTTCGTATCTATAACTCCAAATACCTCTTGAGAATATGCAGGTGTATGGGAATATTCATGCTTTTCTCCAAGTTATTGTGAGACAAAGTGTTGTTGAAGAACAAATTGATAATAGAAATACAAGACCTCAAAACTTCATCCATAGCTCTCCATTATTTATAGAAAACTTTGATATGCAGTGACTCGAACTGTCGGAAGACAGTGTGTGTCGCCTCTGCTTTGAAAATGATGAAACAGCAGAGCACATTCCTTGTGCCTGCCCCGCTAGGGACTCAATTAGGTTTTTAGAGTTCGGCAGAGCCGTTCTCTCACCATCTGACCTGAAAGACTACTCAACATACAAACTAATCGGCTTCGTTGAGAAGCTGGGTTTATTTGGTCGAGTGTGAATAGGTGTGAGCCACAATAAACTCTTGCGAGTTGCGGTGGAGGGTCGAATAGACCCACTTATTTTTGACCTAACCTAACCTAACCTAACCATATTTTCCATGGGACGAGTGGTTTCATATATCGCTGGCTTCTCGATTGGTATTGCTCAAAAAAACAACGTTTTACTGAATGAAATATTCGGTCATGGGGTATTTGTAAATATTATTTTCTCAATTCTCAAATTATATCAGTTTCATCACCTGAATAATGAGAAACTTCAGCAAGAACATTTGTTTGAGAGTATAGTTTTCAAAGACATGGTTAGAATATATGAACAGAGTACGTAATTGACTGAACCCAACTCTTCAATGGAATTTTATTTTCAAAATCTATAGTGTCTTGAGACCGCAGATCCGGCATGCGAGTCACCCGGAATCCTAATCTAGAACATCGGAAAAAGGTTGGGGACTTGTTATTTCTTAATGAATCTGCCAGGAAAAAACTAACTAGGTCCTTTGTTCCTGATCATGGCAGCTGATCAGGAATACTCGACAAAATACAGTTACTTAACACAACTCAAACTACATTTTTTGAGAACTCCTTTATTTGGAAAATGACAATCTCACGAAAAGAAAAGAATGTCAATCAAAAGGCAGACAGAAAATACTAGTTCTTCCACTAAACCATAAAACGTGCATCTCAAGTAGATGCACAAAATGACGTTCAATAATGTAAAATACTGATGCAGTTATTTGGATCATTTTTTTCAAGTGATTTTTTCAAATTACATTTCAACAGTGTTTTTCGAATAACATCAATGGTAAGTCTATATAATCAGTTGGTATCCTATTCATTAGCCAAGTTATATAATAAAAAATTAACCATTGAAAAGAGCTGTTGTGGTGAAGTTAGCATTGATTTATATCGAATATTCAGATCATGAACATCCGTTTTGAATCTTATTTTATGGTAAAAATAGGGGTGACTTTTGTTGGTTCGGATTTTTAGAATAAGCAGCATGCCTGAAGGGCTTTCCATCCAGCCATGTTTATCCAACCCAGAAATTTCAAAGCGTTTCTTACATGGACTCTCCCACGCAAATCGCATATGAGGCGAACACAGGTGTTCTGTAATTTTTGTAATCTAGCTGTATCACATTTTAAAAGAGAAGTAGCATAGTTTGCCTGAGATAGCACGAGAGACTGGCATAGAGTTGTTTTCAAACGCTCATTCAGATTATTTTTATTCGAGAATTTCAATTTTAGGTCATTATAGGTTTTTTTTGAAATCAAAGACACATGAGAGGATTATCTTAAGGTGTTGTCGATGATGAGTTCCAGATTTTTTGTACTATTCTCTATAGGTATATACTCATTGCCAATCACAATTTTCAATTCAGATAGGCATCTCTTGCTAGCTGCCGATCTTCCTAATAATAAAAATTTCGACGTGGATGGATTTATCTTCAAACAATATTGATCAAATAAAGTAGGCATATAGCATGATTTAAGTTGTTTTCATCAGAAGAAATATATATTTGAGTATGATCAGCATTGGTGTGGAATTAACATTGTTAAATTCTAGAAGAGAATTGTGATATATACATCACGAAAAGGAACGGCCAGATGATTGATTCCTGGGAAACTCCTAAAAGAACTTGAGAAGAAATTGAAACCTGATTGTTATAAAGCTATACTCAGATTGCAGCACTTCCCGTACCCGTTCAGAGAGGCAACGGTTATCCACATCACGAAGCCCAAGAAGACCAAACTCGAAGACCAAACTAGAGAACTAGGAATCCTCCCGGATGATCAATTCTGTTTTAGATCAGAACACTCGACAGAGCTACAAGTCCTGAGGGTAGTAGACTTCGCGACCGAAGGCTCCAACCTCGACAAAGGATACAACACCGGAGCTTATCTTCTTAGACGTCTCCAAAGCGTTCGACAGAGTTTGGCATGACGGACTACTGGCCAAAATGAGCGATTTTTGATATTCAGAATTAATGGTAAGATCAATTTAGTCTTTTCTAGCTGACAGGCGATGCCGTTGCAGAGTAGGAGACGAACTATCAACAATTCGACTACTGGATACAGTTCAGTCGATACAGTTCACCCGCAGGTTCGTACAACCGAAAGGCAACGTTACCAAGAGACAGAGAAATTTCAGCCTCAAGTACGGCAGAGAATCGGAATGGCTAGACACGCCAGACAACGCCTGGCACCTATCATAGGACGCAGAAGCAACATGGGGTTGAACATAAAGTTGCTGATGATTAAGACCGTTCTCATGCCCATAATACTGTATGCCTGCACTGCCTGGGGCCAGTGCGCAAAGACATACAGCATGAAGATACAGTCGTATATGAACACGAGCGTAAGGGCCACCGTAAACGCACCGTACTACATCCCCAACAGATTTATATACAGAGACTTAGACCTGGACACGCAATATGTGGACGTATATGATAGAACACGCAGAAAGCGTGTTCGATAGAATCAGATCGCACAACAACCCAGCGCTACACGATGCGATGAATATAGATGACCCCAGATTCAGAGAAAGGGATGAACACCTGAGGCCAACAAAACAAAACCAACGACCACCCAGGTAAGCATTCCAATCAGATAAAATCTCTTTCAGCAGGTTCACCGCAGAACAACTCGACCGCGATTAAATTATCCTTAGATTCACTGAGGAACGCTCGACGGTAATAACAATAGCCGCCAGTTAGTTTTTGGGGGCCCCCATGCAAAAATTCAGTTAGGAATAGTCACGACAAGACAAAACATTTCAGCCGAACGCGAAAGAATAGCACCTAAAGGCTGGCTTTCGACCAAAAGAGGTCAGATGTCAATCTTGCTGAAGTGCCCATCAGTAAGTTGCGGACCGCTCGGAGAGTGGGGGTGGATGGAGTGGGGTAGTAGGTTCTTCTCGCTAACTAGCTGAGGGGGGAAAAGCTTCTACTCCAGTGCATTCAACCCGTGAGGGGGCATGGGGGGTTATGAAGCACTGACTGTGTTCTTCCAGCAAGGTAGTCTCTGATGAGCTTACTGGAATCTGCCGAGAATCCAAGATAATGGAGAATATTTATCAATGAGTCATAATTCATAAGATCAAATGCCTTGGTGAAGTCAAGCAGCACCAAGGCGGGTAGTAAATACAATTCGCAGCCATATGAATATCGTCTGTTACTTTCAGGAGTGCCATAGTGCAGCTATTTCCAGAGCGGAATCCTGACTGATGTTTTTTCGAAAAGTTCAGACAAACAAGAAATAATACTCATAGGTCTCAGATTAGGTCTGACTTAGAGTTAGATTTAAGTTGTCCTTGTATATGTATTATTAAACCAATGTATTGATGTAATGTTTGTATATTAGGATTTCCTTCCTATTCAAATGAATTCATTCATTCAAATGTGATAAAAAAATTGTAGATTGATAGGGAATCTGGACAATTTAATGCTAAAGAGTCATGAGTTACAATCAGATCATAATGAATACATTGGGAGCAGACAACTATTCATATGCAAGGAAATAGTTTATCGTGCATTGAATTTCTATCACAAGGACGGCTATTCTATTCCTAATAAGTAAACTTGTATGAAATGATATTGGCAAGTCAAATCGAAAGAAAAATATTTCTCAGAATAGATAAGTTTTTTTCGTTTTTTGGCTTGATACTGCTTCATATTCACACAAAAAATATGAAATACTTCTAAAGAAAGAAAGAGAGTGATTATATTCTGAATTATCTAATAACAAAGATGTGCAGATCATGTATAAAAGTTTCTTTCAAGCACATAATGGAAGAAAAAGCCCTTTCGACAATCGTTATAGATTTGAAACAGATATCATTGACAGGAAACATTTGCATTTTATATTGATAGAAAAAGTAAAGAGTACGACATATTGAATCTTTCATGCTTATGGCGTATCTTGTGAACTCCTCACTAGTGCTCAAACTTCAGAGTTGTTATACGATATTTTATTTTGAATCAACTCATAAAATAACTTTCCAGATAAAACCCAATGAAAATATTTTTATATAATCCTCTTACTTTGTTGTCACTGGATATATATTTTGACAATTCAAGAACCATAACATTGATCTAGAACTATAATCAATCTAAACAATTTCTAGCGTGAAGAAATATAAACAGCAATTTCGTGACAACCGAAAGGAAATCCCAATACACTCCAGAAAATCAGTGTTGACACACAGCTTCGGCATATAGCCGGATCCCTCGACTCATCCATCAACTGAAGTATTGACCAATCTAGGAAAGGGGGCGATATGGCAATATCTTATCACTGCCACAGTCAGATACACATTCGGGGTGACACGCACTTTGGGATTCATATCTTTGCTCTCTACTTGATGTATGTTGGGTACTAGGAGTGGAAATGTTTCAGAAAATTGCTGAAATGGGTGTAGGAGAAATGTTTATTTCACAAAGTGCGGACTTGTAGTCGAGTCATCATACCTACCCCCGCCTTAAACAGTTGCGCATACTGTGGCTGAGAAGAGAAGATCCTATTTTAATGTTTTAGAATTTGCGATTATTTTGGGAATGGTACTCTTCAGAAATATATATCTGTATAGGGAATCACACGTTAAAAGGTGAGACCTCGTTAGTCCTTAGCTCGCACAGGTTTCGACTGCTGAGGGTTGTCGTTCGAACGGAACAAACATATAACAAACACAACATATCTTAAGTGGAAATTGAATCTGATCAAATTTCCTGTAGACCTATAAAAATAATAGTAATAAACGTCTTTATTACTACAACCACAAAAGAATATTAAGTTCTAACTACATATATGAAGTTATAGTAAAAGGCGAAATTAAATTTTTGCAGCTATGCAAATAACTGCTGAACTGTTCTTTCAATTAACCTATAAAAGTATCTGCATGGGTATTAAAGTAGCATAGCATTACCATAAGTATATGAATCTAATATATAAAAATGGATGTTTGTTGGTTGGTTGGTTGGTTGGTAAGTGATAAACTTCTATTTGAAGTCATGTAACGGTGACGAATAGAATGCGAGCCGTCGTGTTGTCAATGTTCAGTTCAGAAACTGATCGCGATTTGAGTGTAGAAATTCGATATTGGTGAAGTTATAATTACTTAATATTTTTGTTATTTGTTCAAAATGTGGCGTCTTTGGACAAGTACTAACGAGTGTGATAACAACGCAGACTTTTTACTGTGTAGTGATTCCAATATCGCTGGTGAACAATGCGAAACAGAGATACCAGTGAATAATATTCGGATGCATTTGAATATTGAAACACTGAGAAGTATGTTTCAATGTATATGAAAATCTACATATCACGTTTGGTTTCGAGGAAAAAAAATTATTACAAGCAACATCAGATTTGACCGAAATAGTCAAAAACAAACCTTATGAACGCAAGACGCGATTTGATGCGCGATTACCAAAACCTTCGGATGTTAATCTAATAAAATCATTGAAAAAAGTATATGACTGTTACAAAAGCAATAAGATTCCTACAATTGAAATCATAAGGAAGAAATTGAATACTTAAGGCCATAACGTGAGCTGTTGTGGCAAAACTCTCCAGAATTGCATAAAGAAACTGGGATTTAGATTTAAAATAGTAAACAAACGTCAAACAGTTATGGAAAGCAGAAGAATAGTGGAATTGCGTTACCAATACTTAGAACAAATAACTAAATATAGACAAGAACAACGTCAAATTTTCTATTTGGACGAAACATGGTATGACACTCCCGACACAGTTACGAAATGGTGGACTGATGGTTCGAGAATGTGTACGCCTAACATGCCTGCAAACAAAGGATCGCGACTGATCATTGTGCATTGCAGGGGAAGTAGAGAATGGGTTCCGAATTCTTTGAAATAATGTGGAAAAAACTTGAGGACTGCAATGTTGACTATCATAAGAACATGGAAGATAATATTTTTGAGGAATGGTTTGAAAACAAATTGATCCCAAATTTGGATGAGAATAGTGTAATAGTTCTTGATAACGCTTTCTATCATTCGGGACAGCTCATCAGTACCGAATAAAAATTCGAGGAAAGATGAAATACAAAGTTTTTTAATGGATAACAATTTGTATTTTGAAGATTACTATACCAAAAACCAACTACTTGAAGTTTTACATACGAAACCATTTGAAAAAGTGTATGCCCTTGAGAGAATTGCTGAAAAGTATGGACACACCATATTGAGACTTCCCCCCTATTTTTGTGTTTTCGATCCCATCGAGTTGATTTGGGGAAAATTGAAACAAAACATCAGGCGTAAAAATAATTTTCCAAAATTTGATAAGAAGGTGATAGAGCTAGTACATGAATAAAGATCAGTGACTGGCGATGATTCAAAACTAAGCAAACTATTATTGATCATGAATCGCTCAAAGAGGAAAACAATAGAAAAAGATAGAAAAGCGGAATGGTGGAAAGTTCACCATGTTATTGATTTTGAAAAAGATATAATTTCAATTTGATTTCAAACTGAGAGGGTGGCGATTATTTCAAAAGTTCAGGAATTGTATTGAATAGTTTAGCTATCTGGTAACTGAAGGATCGTTTAAATAACTGGCTTGTGAGAATAGGAAGTGTTAAAAAGCCTTTGGACCTGATGTTAATATCATGAACATCGGTCCGAAACGTCACTCTCCTATGCAGTTACGAAGAGATTTTATATAAGAGAATTTTATGATAGAGGCAGGCAGCATGTAGTTTTCTCCTATTCGCCATATGTAGCCATCCAACTTCCTCGAGCTTGTGAGATATTCTGTTTCTTCTTCATATTCCATATATAAGTTACAAATGAGAATTCTGGACTTTCTGAATTGTTTGTTCATAGTGACTTGTCAGGTTCGGCCCGTGAAGAGTATCTGCAAAATTCAATTGTGCTAGTACTAAGCTCTCACACATTTTTTTTTTTTTCAATTGGTAGGCAGTGCCTATTACCATAAATCAGTTTGGAATAGGCATAGGCTCGTTGAGTGAGTTTGTTGGTGTGTTTTTCAAACCTCATATGAGAAACAAATAAAAGGCCAAGGTTTCTGGCTTCTGTTTAAAAAAATCTGGTTTTCGACCAGAAAAATATAACTTTAGATTTTTTGTGTTAATAGAAAGCGAGTGTGAAGTTGCTAGTTCAGAGTCTGATTCCGACAACAGGGAGGCCATGAACTTTTGAGTTTGCAGTATCTACATGACATAATGGTACTGAATTGAGCCTGTGAAGTCGTTAGGACTTCGGATCCCCTTGTCTGCATGGTTTGTGACCATGAGAGAGCAAGAATTGAAACATTTCTCTTTAGGGCAGCTGCCTGAGCAGCTGGTGAACTCGGTTCAGTTATCAATACTAAACGAGATGATCACAACTCTGTCACCAAGTTGGAACCTGTTCAGCAAAAGGCGCATATGAAAGCCGCAGAGATCACCTCACTTCTATGGCAACATAAGTATGAGCCAAAGCATAGGGTCTTCTTTAACAACATTGAAGAACTTGGCTTTTCGCAAAGCCCTTTTCGCTTAGGTCGAGTGAGATGAAGTCGGGAACTGAGGGATTCATCATATATCCAGCATATGCGATTTTGGCATATATCCATCAAAATAACGCGACCCGGAGAGTGCCTTATTACCATATACGGCACTTTTTCGGTATTGGCAAGTCTCTGGTGTTGCCCAACGTTACGGGAAATATTGTATCTGTTGTGGTAAATGAGGAGTGCCTAATTTATTTCAACTAATAATTTCCCACCCTCGGGCCCATACAAGCTGACAAGCCTGATGCAGTTCTTCTCGACTATCAGAGCGAGACGATATCCGTTGTGGAGTTTTCAACTTTCAGTGAGACGAATATCGTCCGAATAGAAGAAGAAAACCGGATGGAATATCAAGATTTTCTCTTCGAACTCCACAGATTCTATCCATACCACTCTCTTCAAATGGATATTCTGATTATTGGTGAAATGATTCCTTATCTACTCTCGAATATCAAGATCATGCCGGCAGAAATCTTGGCCGGACAAATGCAGAAGGTTTATTAATATTGGGTCATTGCGTC
Organism: Leptinotarsa decemlineata; assembly: GCF_000500325.1. Taxonomy (NCBI): domain Eukaryota; kingdom Metazoa; phylum Arthropoda; class Insecta; order Coleoptera; family Chrysomelidae; genus Leptinotarsa; species Leptinotarsa decemlineata. Next base: position 141,050 of record NW_019289988.1, on the reverse strand, counting down.
TGCTGAGAGCAAAAAGCGATTCAATCTCATCTAGTAACGAAACATACTATATGTAGCGTATGAAGTATGGTTATTATTGTGAGATAAATTATAGAGTTCATTTCTTCTGAAAAGGCTTTTAACGTTCACTTTTCTAAATCAAAGTTTTTATTCACTTCTCGTGCTTTCCACTCACTCTGCGCTCTGAAACATCTGGAATCGTCCATTCATCGTATTAGGATATCGTCCTGGATATTATTCTACTGTCTGAGAAAATCTTCTGTAACATCTTTTCAGTTATATTGAATCATCCTTGGAATATTTGAATGTAAGTCAACAAATTTGACATTTCATTATTGAACAGGTGAATTTATAATTGAAATCTATATTTTTTTGCTCGAAATAAAATTATCTACCAAAGAAATGAATATAATGTACATTTAGGGTGAATGTGACAGAAATCGTTTATTAGCCAGTAGAATTTATGCTGTTTGATATCCTAACTCAAAGTCTATACGACTAGAGAGTTTATGGAGAGTTCACATTTGAGAAAACCTAGTGTCAAGCGTTAGAAAAGGCAAATAGTAAATAAAAGTGCAACAAATGAATTAGCGGTGAGTCATATTTCCGTGAATAGAATGTTAATCAAAAATAAAGTTCATCCATAGCGAATGTTATTACATTAAAAACTCTGTGAAATGGATTTTCGGACCAGAGTTCGGTCTTGCGAACATTTTTTAAATTCAATTAGCGAAAAACTGAATATTTTGAAATATGTTTTGTTTTCTGACGAGTCCACATTTATAAGTGATGTCATAGTAAATAGACATAATATGTTGTACTATTCAACAGAGAATCCCCATTGAAATTGGTATGGAATCAAAGTATCCAATCTTGCCTGGATCACTCTGGGCGACCCTAGGAAGCTGACGCCGAAGAAATATCTGGCGATGACCAGGAAAAATCTACGCTTAACAGTAGGATTTTTTACTGGCCACTGTCAACTAAGGTAACACCTCCATAATATGGGGCTTGAGGACACACCTCTATGCAGGATGTGTGAACAGGAAGATGAAACTGCCAGGCATGTCCTATGCTAGTGTCAGAAGGTGTGTTCGTCGAGTCTTGCCTTACACCAGCCGATATAAGGAAGATGTCTCCTAGTGACCTGTCCAGCTGCTTGGAAAGGTCAGGATGGACGATGACCTAGGAAGACAACTCCTCGGGAGGATGTACAATGCATCACATGTGGCCTGAGTGCTTTGGGCATACACTCACCACCACTACTCTACAGACAGACCCCCATTGCTGTACTACATATGCAGAAGACTTTTTATTTTTTCTGTCCTCTACGGATAATGAACACCTACGAACGAAATGTATTGAAACAATTCATGAAGTTTCATGTTTTTTCAATAGTAGGAGCCTATTTTTCAACATTCGAAAACTGAGATGTTAAAATTTCACAGTCGTCAAAGAAATATTAATGATTTTGAAGTCAACATTGGTTAAATTACTATGCAGAGGTTAGGTTGTTGGGAGTATCTCTGGATGAACAACGTGCGTCCACGTTTTGGAAAATATGAACACTTTTATTCGCAATTTGGATATCCATGGTTGTGGAACAAGAAAAATGTAACATTTCCATGTAAATTTAGCAAAATGAAAAGTAAATGTATATGATCCTGATCATTTTCGTCTCAAAATATTCAACAATCTCGTTTAAGAATTGAAGTGTATAAATAAATTGTCTTCATTTAAACATGAGTTGAAAAACTTTTTATTGGATTTTTTTTATAATATATGTGATTTTATGAAATGAAAATTCATAATATGTGAATGTGAAAGGCATGTCAAAAAATGGAAATAAATATTGACTGGACGAGAGAAGTCGATAACCAAAACAGATGATCGATGAATATTTAGGGTGAGGGAACATAATTGGGGATCAGGACATAGGACCATATTTCTTCAATGGACCTCTGAATGGAGTAGTTTATACAGATTCACTCCGAAATAATTAATGAAATTTGTTGGGGGATGTATCGATTGATTGATTGATTGATTGCTTGGATGAGAGAAGTCAATAATCAAAACAGATTATCGATAAATGTTTAGGATGAGGGGACATAATTGGGGATCAACAAAACGTATTGAAAGAAATGGACCCATTTACCTATTTCTATCTATGGGAATATGTTGAAGAAGAGGTCTATCGAGGGAAATCAACGCCACCAGAAGACATGAATAATAGAATTAAAGAATTTTTCAAAGACCTATTGTGAATTTATGTATATTATTTTTTTTTTCATTTAGTTATTGAATGAAAAAACATATTGCTTCTATTCAATGACTTTTTAACTTTTCTCAAGAATTAGACACATTTCCGATGAAAATGAGAAGATAATATCTACATTTTCTGAAAGCTCAGTATAGACTATTCAGGGATGGTCCTATATACATAGTGTTCCATTTATCCCTGTATAGAAAAAGCGACGTTTGGTAAACTAATGAAGACGAAATGAAAATACATTATTCACAAGTATATTTAGTTGGAAAATCCACCCGAGTAGGATATATTTGATGTTTGATATTATTTATTCATTTTCAGAATGAAAATGAAATCATTCAATCATTTTCGCAGTGGAAATTGAATTATTCAGTGAAGCGGAAAATGGAAAGTAGAGAAAGTGAAAGTATTTCAACGACCTATAAAATAGCCATCTCTCGGAGGAATCAGTTCAGTCATCACCCGAAGACGATTGTAGATACCAACAATCGAAACGTCGTGAACTAACGTGACTTGGAATCTCTACACTTTTTTATTTTTTTATTATTTTCTTTTTTTATATATGAAAAGATGAAGACGAGAAAATACTGGTGATCATGACCATTTTGTTAAGTAGCGTATCCTTGTAGTCAGTTCAAATGTTATCTGAGCTGAATCATCGATTATTTAAATCAAGTTAATGAAAAAAAAATCCTAGAAAATAGCCCAAACAAATTTACACATGAATACGCATGAAATATGGGAACACTTCTCAACAGTTCAGCCTCGAGAGCAAGAACGATTCAGGACGGCTCAAGACAGTATCGGATCATGTCGCAGTCGAAACCAGAACAGAGGATTCATCAATCCGAAATTATCCTCAATAAATCAAAACGATGTATATCAACTGCGCATGATCCTGACGTCCTAGAACCTGTATTTCGTAGAACCAGAACAAACCTTCTATCTTGTGTTCGGAGAGACGTTACCCTATACTTCGTTTCATTGTTTCGATGTAGACCGACCCGCAGCTACACGGAATCCGGTATAATCCTGGCGTTGCCTAGAGATTCTCTAGAATCCTTCGCTGACCTGAGAATCTGCCTGATGCTTTTTGTTGGTCTAAATATTTGTTTCACGTCGTGTTTCACTAAGATTCTACGAATCCGGTCTGTGATATTTTCAACATAGGAAACGAAAGCTTTTCCCTTGACTGATCTAGCTTTGCTGTTCTCTATTCTGGGTCTTATGGCCCGCTTGGATTCTTTTTCGCTGTACCCATTATGTTTGAATGCATTTTTCAGGTGATTTAGTTCTTGAGGCATACCCTTAGGGTCACATATTCGTCGTGTTTTCTCCACCAATGTTTTAATCACCCCTATCTTTTGTTGGGACTCGTAGTTCGAGTTTTTTTCAGGTATCTGTCTGTGTGCGTTGGTTTTCTATACACTCGGTGCCCCAGTATACCAGTATTTATTATATTTTTACACTTTCATTTTACGCAGTAACTAATCGAGGTAAACTGAAAAGTTTGCTCTCGACAAAGATCGATAATAACTGATTTCCTTCACGAAAAATGACTTTTGTTCTAGCTATTTATCTTTGGTAATCTCTATTTTGACGGTCAAGCCTTCAAAAATATAATAGAACCAACCTAAATTTGATGGAAATTCATTATAACGTATTCAAGAAACACACCTCAATGTGAGATTTTCCATTCTCACATTGAAGTGTGTTTTTTGAAAACGATTGTATTCGGATCTATTGTATTCGAGTAATACTTCAAAGTGAGATTTTCACTAAACAGTCCACAAAACTGCTACACGTATTTGGCTATACGATAGCTTCCTCAGGCATGTTCATATTGATATGCAGAAAATCATCATTCATTGATAATGCTATGAAGACATCCGAGGAAACTATTGTTGAGTTCACTGTTCAGTGAAAATCTCACAAGTAAGTATTCCTTGAATACGTTAAGGATTTCTATCAAGTATCGGCCAATTCCATTACGGAATCTGTTGTACTGGCAAAATAGTGACTGCCAAATTCTCCAGAAACACATAAGTTCTATCTAATCTAATATTGCATTTCATATTTTTAGAATTGAAGTTGACAAATAAACTTCAGTTGATATATTTTCATCTTATCTATATTATCATGGGTTGGAATAATCACAGCATTATGACCTTCTAGATAACTTGATTCAATTTATCAATAGTCACTTCAGTGAAGTTGTTGAAAGTGAGAAAGATTGGTTTTATCTGATAGGAAGGTAGCAGGTACCTCGCCGAATATATTATATAATAACGTAATAAATTAGAGATCAGTTAAATAATATAGATGTTATATCTCTCACACAAATTTATATTACAAGTACGATTATAGAATGCTAACGCCATGAGTACAACACCAACCGCGGCAATGGAATTAATTACAGGTCTGACCCCTCTGGACCTGTACGTTAAGGAGGTTGCGTTAATGGCCATGGTACGATTGCGCACGGCAGGTGTAAACCTCGAAGTAGGAATGACTCAATTGAGGCTGAGCCTATCTATGGCAAGAAGCGTTTACTACGCAACCTCTGCTGCAGGCAACCAGTGATGCAATTGAACCCCGGCTTGTGTTTTATAAACCCTACAAAATACAAATAAAACAGAACACAGAGTCAGATGCTACAAATGCAATACGCATTTGTAGCATATACAGACGGCTCAAAAACCAAAGAAGGCTCAGGATGTGAAGTGTACTCCAGATCACTAAGTCTAAGGATTGAGTGGGGAATGGGAAGAAATACCAGCGTGGTCCAAATAGAACTGGCTGGTATCTCAATCGCCACAAAAGAAATAAACAGAAAAGGAGTTTCTGGAAAAAACATAACAATCTGCACTGACAGCAGACAAGCCCTACTAGCCTTGAACAGACAACGTGTTATCTCAGGGCTAGTACTAGAGTGGCTCTTTAGCCAAGGAAGCGGCGGGAATAAGAATCTTAGGACCCAGTGGCACCTATCGCCTGATGACTTCGACAATTGTGGAACTAGTCAACTGTTACACTCATGCTCAATCCCTAGATCCCTACCAGGATCACCCTGGGCGACCCTGGGAAGCTGGCGCCGAAGAAATATCTGGCGATGACCAGGAAAATTCTACGCTTAACAGTAGGATTTCTGACTGGCCACTGTCAACTCAGAAAACACCTCCATAATATGGGGCTAGTGGACCCACCTCTATGCAGGATGAGTGAACAGGAAGATGAGACTGTCAGGCATGTCGTATGCGAGTTCCCGGAGTTATCGTCAATAAGAGAGTTTGTGTTCGGCGAGTCTTGGCCTACACCTGCAGATGTCTCCCAGTGACCTGTCCACCTTCCTGGAAAGGACAGGATGGACGATGACCTAGGAGGACAACTCTTCGGGAGGATGTACAATGGGTCACATGTGTCATTATTATGTTGTGATGCTCTCTGACGTGACGGCGAGTGTGCAGACTATTCTGTCATGTCGGAGCGCGCTCTGACGTTATTTCGAGTCAATACAGTGGTGGCCTTTGGAGTAAACGCATGCGAGCATCTACAATGTTTTCCTTCGATTCGGATGGTGATATTGAAGAAAACCTTGCGTGTCTACTAATGTAAAGTTTACTTAAAAAGAAAAAAGAGAAAATATTGGGTTCATCCAGTAAATGCTCTGAGAGGTAGTCGAAGCGAATATCATTTACTAGTGCTGAAGAAAGATCTCATCAATATTTCAGGAGGTCAAAAAATGAATTTGAGATATTAAAAAAATGTATTTTCTAACAAGTTCAATAAGTTCGTCCGACATCTTGTGCACAATTAAATGCAAACGACTATTTTCTAGCTAGTAAACGCATCAGATTAGAAACATACTAGTGTGGAGTGTTCTGACGCGTCATAACCCCACCATCGTTCTGACGCCGATCGGTAATTGACCGGTCGCTGTCGCCATTCAAGCCTAATTATTAATTTGCAACTTGATTTTTCAAGTTTATAGAGTATTATAAGATTTTTTTTGATAGTGTGTCACGTAGTTCATAAAAAGTGTGTATGAATGTTTTGAGCCTTTTTGTAACAAAGTTGATATGTTCCGTCCATTTTAAGTGCTGATCTAGTACAACCTCATTTCCTCATATTCCACTATTTACACGTTTTCCAACATACACACAGAATTAGAGTCTAAGAACTATAATGAAGCTGAGCAGTCTTTAAGTGGTGACATGGTGGTACTGATAAGTTTTTACACGATTTTAAACTTTTCGCACGGGGTAGGCTGACGCGATCAACTAGCTTTGTAAATTCGAGGACATGGTTATCGAAGTATAATAAAAGCATTCACATTTATTTCAATCCATTCATTGTTATTCCATTGATATATAAGTGATCGCTGAATACTTCCAAAATATTCGATAAGTTATTATCAGATAACATGAAACATACGATCAAAGTTTTTGTTTTCTTGAATTTAATAACGTCTATGAGTTTAAAGAGGGCCAGTTCAGGTGAAAATGACAAATTGGTAGCAGTGTCTGTGGTGAGTACTGTTATTTTTTATTCAATTCTAGATTATGCATGATTCATACAAAAAGCTATATATTAGTCATAATGAAATAATTGAGGAAAACTCTAGATTCCTGACTGCAAAAGCTCCAAATCAAAAAACATGATTTTCGAAAATACATCAGATTCAAACATGAAAATTTGACAATTTTTTAATTTAAAATATGCAAACCCCCTGCATTTCTGGTATAACGTCTTGCAGAAAGTTCAGTGAATGGAAAAAAGTTGCTGATTTTTTTAATCCACTCAGTGCTACTGTTCAAGTACATTCGATATTGAATGATGATTTGATTGAAAGGGGTTTATTTTTAGGAGAGAAGAATTTTTGAGATAAAGGAGAGGTTTTGGCTTTCTACTTCTCTATCTTAAAAAAATGTGGGATCTCTCAAAGAAAGAAATGAAGCCACCAATTTCAAAAATTAACTCTCCACAAAGATGTGTAGATCATGCAAAGAAGTAATTTTCGGACACAATCTGCAAGAAAAAGCCCTCTTGAAACAGCTGCTTTCATACAAACATTGAATGAATTGCCGTCAAACACGATTCAAGCGGTTTCAGTACGTATTGCGGCAGATTCATTGCGGTGCTTTTTATAGAAGTAATCCGCAAATTCCTGGTAGGGTGTCTTTGTAAGAGGCATCTCCTTCCACAAATCTGGCGTTAAGTATGCATATGTCTTGGCAATTGCTGCATAAGTTGCCTTGGCAAAATCACCCAGCGTCCCAATGGAGCCTTTGGCTGATGTATAGCAGTCCTCAATACCCGCCATCTGCAATAGTTTCTTGAGAAGAGGGGCAGAAACGATACCAATACAATGGGGAGCTGGGCTGAGATGTACAGTTACAGACCCTCATTTTCCAGTGACTTTGTAAGGCACTGTGTGAGGTTGACCGATTTTGTTACCACAGTAACCTCTACGGACTGGTTCGACAGAAAGCTTGGCTAAGATGATAACTCTACGGAAATCAGTAGCAATTCCTTTGCTGCATTTCACTGCCAAACCGATGCGACCTTTACTATCACCGATAGTTACGAAAACCTTGAAACGAGTACGTTGACCAGCACGAGTCCGTTTCTGAACAGCTATAGTCTTCAAAACCTCATGATTCAGTTCTGACACAATGAAGAAAACGATGATTTCATACTCTTTGATTGGCAAAGGAAACAGATGGATCTCCTCCAAAGAGCAGATCAAACCATCTTTTACTAACCGTCCTAGCTCAGTTACAAGCACCCATTCCTTCTGGTCTTTCTTTCCGTGCCCACAGCCTTTATCGCGTTCACGTCCACGACGTCTGGGGCCCCCTCGGCCACCTCCTCTACCACCACTACCGAATCCACTACTGAAACCGCCACGATCACCAACTGGAGCTGCGTTCGCCGTTGTTCTGTTCAGTTTGTATCCCAAACATTCGTTAAAGAACTGAATCAGGATTGATACATTTACTTTATCGACTGACTGAAGTTCAAGTATTGAATGCTGTGAGTTCGTTTATAGTCTTTTGAGTATCTTTCAAATCATTGAGTAATGAAAATATTGATTTCTAACCACAATAACATTCAAATTACTTTCTGTTTGGCATGCTTTCTCGATAGGCTCTTGTAGACGAGACAAACATATTTGTTGCTGTATTTTTCGATATGTAGTACAAGATACTTCTAGTGGTGAGGAACTGAACGATTATGCACTAACAATTATTGTGAATTATTAACTGAATCAAGTCCTTTCACACGTTTCAATTGTTGATAAACAATTTTCAGATATACAGACATGGTGCTAGAGGACCATCAAGCTCATATCCCAATGACCCATACCTGGATGTGACATACTGGCCAAATGGATTGGGACAACTTGTAGATGTGAGTACTGGACGTTTTGTGAATGCTTCATCACACTTCTAATTAGAGAAAATATTTGCAATCAATTTATATAACGGAAAATATTCTGTGGAAAGTTTCTAGTTGAGAAAGATGCATAAGTCTCTATATTGAATATTCAATGTGGTTAATTTAATTATTGAAAGCGTTATTCATAATTTGATGTCTCATACCAATTTTGTTTCACTGATATAAAGTTGATAATAAAATTGAAATAATTTTCTCAGAATCTGCCGAAGAAATGATCAGTTGGAAGTTTGAACCATACTATTTATCCAATACTTGCGATCCAATCCGGCTCTGCAAGTGTGACCTCAGCTGGATCATGTTAAACTTTTTGATTTTCACCTAAAAAGGGTGCGTCCATAATTATAAAAGGTGTAAGTGCGCAGCTGAAAAGTTCTAGAACATTCTAAAACACTCGAAATTGTTGAAGAGTATTGCCCAATATTTCATAACATCCTGAAAGATTCAAGAATGTTGTGTATTATTCGTGATTGATCTGGAACATTCGGAAAACTTCCAGAACATTCCAGATTTTTGGGGAATGATCAAGAAAGGGAGTTGAAATTTTCGTCTTCATGAAATCTCTTGAAAAATTGTGACGATTCGAGAGGTTTTCGACAATATTTCAGAATTATCCTAATGTTCTGAAACATTCTAAAAGTTCGGAAATATCCTGGAACATCCCAGATCATTTTAGAACCATCAAGGGTGAAGTAGCCCTCTAACCTCCATCCAAGATTCCCATTTTTCAAATCAACTGAAGGAACAATCCATTCAGGCCAGTCTCAACTTCGTACACTGTAGGTTAATGGACTGACACCCAACAACTACTTCCTTGGCTAATACCACGAAGGACGATGGATTACATCCGATGTCAGTCCATTTACCTACAGTGTAGGGAGTTGAGACTGGCCTGAATGAATTGTTCCTTCAGATGATTCGATTTGTGGACAGTCTGTAAATAAGCCCATTGACTATATGTGAAAAGTTTGAATTGGGCAAATTTCAGATATGCGGTTGGTTACTTCGTTCACAGGCAAATGGAGCGATGACAAACCTGTTGATTGTTGTCCGCTTCAGCTTAGTTCAAGGACTGATACTCTGAAGGAATTCGATTTTCAATTATGTGAAATCATCGACTTCATGTTGATGAAAGAACACTACCTTCCACTGACGAGTGGCCAAACAGCCCGTAACCGGTCTGCAAGTGTGTTCCAATAATTGAAAATCTATTGCGGCAGCTATATCGCCAACAGCATATGCAGGAATAACTTCAGTGAAGAATCCTGCACTAACACCTGTCGGATGTAATACAACGCCCTTCGTGGTATTAGCCAGGGGAGTAGTTTTTTTCTGATAGGTGTCAGTCCAGTTACCCACAGTGTAGGGAATTGAGAGTGGGCTGAACGAATTATTCCTTCAGAAGATTGGATTTATAGCCAGTCTTCAAGTATGCCCACTCACTTTATGTGAAAAGTTCCCATTTTTACCTGGAAAATCTGCTCTTGAAGTTTCGCCCTCTAGAAAATGATAGAACAGTCTAGAACAATCAAGTGTATACTGAAGCATTCCACAACTCTCTAAAACACACTGGAACAGTCTGGAATGATGTGAAATGTTAGGAAATAATCAGGAATATTCCAGAATGTTGCGAAACAGTTCAGAATAGTCTCGAATGTTGTGTTATATTCTAAAACATTGTGAAACGTTTCCAATCACTCAATTATATACGATCATTATTTTTAACATCAAAATGGATGGATGAGTGAAATGACACTAGTATACAACTAATAATGAAGAAAGATAACTATGGAAAAAGAAAATGGAAAACCGAGTTTCCACACTCGTTTCGATCGTAAGTATCCTCAGTCTTCTTCGTCTGGTGATGAGAAATCAGTTATATTTTTTGTTATCACTGATCTCCTCATTACTCTCTTTTTCTATCTAAAATTTCAGTTTGATGAAATGAAAATACGAATTATGTATGAACACTGCGAAAGAATAACCGAAATGACATGAACTCTCTGATCATGGATTTCACTGAAAATGAATTGGGAATTTTAAGTGATCATTCAATTGTAGACTTCGATATAATAATGTGTAACTGTCATCTGACGTTGAATTATAAAACTATTAGTGAGAAGAAGAATATTCCCACTCCGAAAATTATGTAACTTTGACATGATTTTTTTATTTGATTCAACTGATTGCTGTTCAAAAAAAAAGGTTAACCTTTGGAAAAATCATAGGTGCTGCTGTTTAATCAATTACTGCTTGATTGAATGGTACTGCACAGAATCAAAAAAGTTTAAGTTTGAAAAACTCCTTTTCTGAAATATACCAAGCTCTACAATACCAATGCATCAGAACAAAATATCAATTCTCAAATGAACCTTTTTCCTGAAGTACGGAAAATCACTCACTAGCAGCGCTAATCGGTAGGGACAAACACTGCCTAATCTTCATATAAACATATGGTAAAGTGCAATTGAAAAAAAATGTTTTAACAGAAGAAGATGTTCCTGGAGCAAAACTAATATTTGCAACGGTAAAGGATAATAAACATTGAAACGTTGGCTTACATGCCGTAATTTAAAAATAACTGGAAAAAAGTGAATTAATAGACAGGTTAGTAGACAGACTCTAGTAAAAGAGTAGCTGTAGATTCAAACTGTAATAAAATTAATAAACGATTGAGGTTATATCTCATTCTAATCATTGGTAATTAACCATGAGAAATTTACTATTCATTTCATGTTTAGAGCATACATATGAATATTTATTTATTTTTTGCACTGTTAAATCCTCTCTTCTCGAAGCATGTATCCATTTATGACATCTAACCTCATCAATATGAGGTTTTATAAATGCTATAAAAACACGTTTTCTTTTCAATATCGATTATCCGAAGAACAATTCGCAAAACAGCAATGCTCTGTTGGCATTATACTAGCACAAAATAATTTTTATATCCGATTTATATTTTCAAATGATGAATTAATATTACGTAAATAACACTGTTTTACATGTGAATAGTTTATGTTTGTCCCTACTACTAGTGCTGCCTCTCGTGACACGTTCGCTGTACTATTCTCAGGAAAAAGGCACATTGAATCAATTTCGTTGATGACACATAGTTGTTGATTTCATGGCTGTCAGTTTCATTCCTGTCAATTTTATGGTTGTTCGAAGGAAGATATTTATTGTATAGAGGGTGTTCTTCGGGTATTTTGGCTGTGGTCTGCTGGTTTTTATGATTGACGTTTCTTCTACTGCTGCGGTAGACATTTTCGAAGGCGGTGTGGTAACGGTCGCAATACCCGAGCTGCTTCTTGTTCCTGTTGTATCCAACGCAATAATTACCATTTCCGTACTGAGCGCCCTATTCATATCGTTTTCGATTGTATTACTTGCTCCTGTTCGTGTACCTGTTCGTTGTGGAATTGGCCGCGGTGGTAGTGCGCCCGACTCACGATCGGAAGATCGTGGGTTCGATTCCCGCGATTCGACCAGATATTTTCTTCGAGATAATTTATCTGGTTGAAGCGGGGATGATTCTGCAACCGTGTTAGGAATCACACGTTAAAAGGTATGACCTTGTTAGTCCTTAGCTCGCACAAGTTTCTCAACTTCTGAGAGTTGTCGTTCGTATGGGGGCGACAGGCGATTAACGGAAAAACAGATTTTTTTTCAAACCTCTAAGGAAAGGTAGCCAGCTTTTATTAATATTCATTGTCTCTTCTTTTCTATTGAAATTAACTTTGAGATTCTATCGCCTCTCTATATACTATTGGGTAGTGTTTTAGGTACTGTCGAGTATTACTGTGTCTCCGAATGATATAATGTGGGTACCTTTTTTGTTGAGAGCATGTTTGGCCACAGCCGAATTGTCTGTTTGTCCGTTTGTTTAGGTTTGTTCTGGTTCTAACATCCAAAACTCTTTGGAAACTGCGCAAGACATAATGCGTACAATCAAAAAAATCTCAAACAGTCCGAAATAGTCTTGGACACTTGGTTGAACCAGAACATATTCTGAGGAGACCACTGTGCCACCTATCTTATATATGAAAAGATGAAGACGAGAAAATACTGGTGATCATGCCTATTTTGTTAAGTAGCGTATCCTTGTAGTCAGTTCAAATGTTATCTGAGCTGGATCATCGATTATTTAAATCAAGTTAATGAAAAAAAAATCCTAGAAAATAGCCCAAACAAATTTACACATGAATGCGCATGAAATATGGGAACACTTCTCAACAGTTCAGCCTCGAGAGCAAGAACGATTCAGGACGGCTCAAGACAGTATCGGATCATTTCGCAGTCGAAACCAGAACAGAGGATTCATCAATCCGAAATTATCCTCAATAAATCAAAACTATGTATATCAACTGCGCATGATCCTGACGTCCTAGAACCTGTATTTCGTAGAACCAGAACAAACCTTCTATCTTGTGTTCGGAGAGACGTTACCCTATACTTCGTTTCATTGTTTCGATGTAGACCGACCCGCAGCTACACGGAATCCGGTATAATCCTGGCGTTGCCTAGAGATTCTCTAGAATCCTTCGCTGACCTGAGAATCTGCCTGATGCTTTTTGTTGGTCTAAATATTTGTTTCACGTCGTGTTTCACTAAGATTCTACGAATCCGGTCTGTGATATTTTCAACATAGGAAACGAAAGCTTTTCCCTTGACTGATCTAGCTTTGCTGTTCTCTATTCTGGGTCTTATGGCCCGCTTGGATTCTTTTTCGCTGTACCCATTATGTTTGAATGCATTTTTCAGGTGATTTAGTTCTTGAGGCATACCCTTAGGGTCACATATTCGTCGTGTTTTCTCCACCAATGTTTTAATCACCCCTATCTTTTGTTGGGACTCGTAGTTCGAGTTTTTTTCAGGTATCTGTCTGTGTGCGTTGGTTTTCTATACACTCGGTGCCCCAGTATACCAGTATTTATTATATTTTTACACTTTCATTTTACGCAGTAACTAATCGAGGTAAACTGAAAAGTTTGCTCTCGACAAAGATCGATAATAACTGATTTCCTTCACGAAAAATGACTTTTGTTCTAGCTATTTATCTTTGGTAATCTCTATTTTGACGGTCAAGCCTTCAAAAATATAATAGAACCAACCTAAATTTGATGGAAATTCATTATAACGTATTCAAGAAACACACCTCAATGTGAGATTTTCCATTCTCACATTGAAGTGTGTTTTTTGAAAACGATTGTATTCGGATCTATTGTATTCGAGTAATACTTCAAAGTGAGATTTTCACTAAACAGTCCACAAAACTGCTACACGTATTTGGCTATACGATAGCTTCCTCAGGCATGTTCATATTGATATGCAGAAAATCATCATTCATTGATAATGCTATGAAGACATCCGAGGAAACTATTGTTGAGTTCACTGTTCAGTGAAAATCTCACAAGTAAGTATTCCTTGAATACGTTAAGGATTTCTATCAAGTATCGGCCAATTCCATTACGGAATCTGTTGTACTGGCAAAATAGTGACTGCCAAATTCTCCAGAAACACATAAGTTCTATCTAATCTAATATTGCATTTCATATTTTTAGAATTGAAGTTGACAAATAAACTTCAGTTGATATATTTTTAGCAGGTACCTCGCCGAATATATTATATAATAACGTAATAAATTAGAGATCAGTTAAATAATATAGATGTTATATCTCTCACACAAATTTATATTGCAAGTACGATTATAGAATGCTAACGCCATGAGTACAACACCAACCGCGGCAATGGAATTAATTACGGGTCTGACCCCTCTGGACCTGTACGTTAAGGAGGTTGCGTTAATGGCCTTGGTACGATTGCGCACGGCAGGTGTCAACCTCAAAGTAGGAATGACTCAATTGAGGCTGAGCCTATGGCAAGAAGCGTTTACTACGCAACCTCTGCTGCAGGCAACCGATGATGCAATTGATCCCCGGTTTGTGTTTTATAAACCCTACGAAATACAGATAAAACAGAACACAGAGTCAGATGCTACAAATGCAATACGCATTTGTAGCATATACAGACGGCTCAAAAACCGAAGAAGGCTCAGGATGTGAAGTGTATTCTAGATCACTAAGTCTAAGGATTACATGGGGAATGGAAAGAAATACCATGTGGTCCAAATAGAACTGGCTGGTATCTCAATCGCCACAAAAGAAATAACCAGGAAAGGAGTTTCTGAAAAAAAAACATAACAATCTGCACTGACAGCAGACAAGCCCTACTAGCCTTGAACAGACAACGTGTTATCTCAGGGCTAGTACTACAGTTCCATCAAGATTCAGCCAAAGCCTCGGTAGATGATAATATCATCCTAAGGTGGGTTGAAGAGCACGACAGGAGTGAAGGTGATCGCATTGCCGGCTCTTTAGCCAAGGAAGCGGCTGGAATAAGAATCTTAGGACCCAGTGGCACCTATCGCCTGATGGCTTCGACAATTGCGGAACTAGTCAAATGTTACACTCATGCTCAATCCCTAGAGAGATGAGGTGGAATCAAAGGATGCAATCTTACCAGGATCACCCTGGGCGACCCTGGGAAGCTGGCGTCGAAGAAATATCTGGCGATGACCAGGAAAAATCTACGCTTAACAGTAGGATTTCTGACTGGCCACTGTCAACTCAGGAGACACCTCCATAATATAGGGCTTGTGGACACACATCTATGCAGGATGTGTGAACAGGAAGATGAGACTGTCAGGCATGTCGTGTGCGGAGTTATTGTCAATAAGAGAGTTTGTGTTCGGCGAGTCTTGGCCTACACCTGCAGATGTCTTCCAGTGACCTGTCCACCTTCCTGGAAAGAACAGGATGGACGATGACCTAGGAGGACAACTCCTCGGAAGGATGTACAATGGGTCACATGTGGCCTAAGTGCGTGGGCTTACACTCACCCTCCCTACTCTACAGATATTCAATCAAGAATGAGTTTTGAACGAAATCATTGAACATTTCAGCATGTAAAATGAAAACACGAATGAAGTAAATGAAATATGGTTCATTTTTTGAATGAAGTTATATTATTTAATCACACGTAAATAACACGGAATATAAAATTTTGAAATGGACAGTCATGTATAAATTTTTGTATGCCCTGAAAATATTCTATCAAATACTTTTGTTCCGATTCAGAAACAAAATCATCGGTAACGTCATATCTTCATTGTGGAACATTATATATACAGTGCTCGACTGGCTAAGTGAAGAAACAGCGTAAAATTGGAGCAGGTTGCAGTCGGAGAAAATAAAAATGATACCTCTTTTTTTTTGTTCAACCTTTCCAGAGTTTATTGGCTCTTTTTTAGAACTATATTATCTAATGGAATATGATATAATAACAATTCATATTTAATTGCTCCACCTCGATGATAATAGTAGATTTTACAATCAAAGCACACAGAAAATATGCCAACCGCAGACCCGTATATCACAAAGTGCAGCTGGCATCTGTTAAATACTTCGTGCATTTGTGTTGTTTTGCAACCAACTGTTGCCTAACCTTGCCTTTGTCTATACCATACTGATGACAGCTAATGAGCCAGAATTGAGCGGTTTGTATATTTGCACTTAGGAAATATGACAACCCACAGACACATATTGACACGTGTTTCTGGCTGAGTATCTCTCATCAGTATGTTATAACCAAGTGAAAGTTTGGGCTGAGTATCTCTCATCAGTATGTTATAACCAAGTGGAACTTTGGGCAACATTTGGTTGCAAAACAATACAGTTGCACGAAGTCATCAACAGAAACTTTGTGGTTTCGGTCATATCATTTCTAGTTAACTGTGACTTAAGGTGACTCAAGTCACATCTAATGACAGCTAATGAGCTGTAACAGCACACATTAGCACAATAAGTCCATGAGTCTGCAGTGTTTTCCAGAGACTTGGGGAAAGGGGACAAGTCAAATATCTACCAAATAAAATACAAAAATGCATACACCAACGAATGTAAAATGTATATATAAAAATGTATACATTTATATATATTCATTATACAACAAAACTTTCAAAATATTCACATCACATTAGTTTCTTCTTACATTTGCTTTTTTTTTAACACATCCACCGAAAGCTTTTTCATCTTCAGCATCATCTGCTTTTCTCTCTACTCTCTACTTTCTAGCTGCAATTATAGGAGTTCAGTAATGTAAAAAAGTTGTTTCTAACTATATTTCTGTTTCAATTCCGTATTATCTTGGTGTCTGAATGATTTCAGCTAGTTTCGAGATTCGATTTTCCCATGACAATGAATTTTTACTTCACCTACTGAATTTCAATTCATTTTTTATCTGTCAGTTTGATATTCAACACTTCAGATTTCAGAGGAATATTGGATATTGGTGGAGAGTTCTCAGGTTTTTGTTGAATAATAAATCTGTAACTGATTTATTCGAACCAAAAATCGGGGTATCACGAAATATCTTGCCTGAATGTCTTAACGGATATAATTCAATATCCAGCCAGGAAAGTAGTAGTTTTCCTATAGGCATTTACCAGAACCTACGGTGTAGGTAGTTGGGAGACACAAATATTCCGAGATTTCATTTTCTTACACAATTGTATCTCTGTAATTGAAAAAATAGCATAATTTCACAACAAATCCATTTGCTATTCACAACAATTATTCTTTGTGGGATTCGTAGACTCCAGACATTCGGTCATTAGCTGTATATGAATTATTATTATATATATTCATGTCTTCATTATTCATCCAACTGACAACTTATTTCATTACAGGAAGGAAAACTAGGCCAGTTCAATCTTGGAAAATGGTTAAGAAACCGCTACTCGTCCTTTCTCTCAGAAAAATATAATGCAAGTGAACTTCTGGTTCGTTCCACCGATGTAGACAGAACCCTCATGTCTGCTGGATCGAATTTAGCAGGATTATACTATATTAATAATCCTTCACATGAATGGAAAAACGGCCTCCCTTGGGATCCTATACCCATTCATACCGTACCCGAAAATATTGATGAGGTAATATCCATGTACAGATATTGCAAAAAATTTGAACAACTATATACAGAAGCAATCAATTCCGATTTTTACAAACAACTGAGTGTGGCATATAAAAATCTTTTCGACTTGGTATCTGATAAAACTGGATGGGGTAGTGTAGATTTATCACAACTGCTCCATATTTATATTACGTTTCACATATACGAAACCCTCAATCCTTCGTACTTGCCAGACTGGGCAAATGAAATCAATGGAACCGAACTCGCTTATCTTGCAGGATTATCTTTGGCAAGGGCAACAGTCACCAAGGATTTGCAGAGATTGCAAGTTGGACCATTCAACAATTACTTGAACAACCATTTCGACGGAGTTATCGAAGGAATCTCAGCAAAGTTTTTGATGATTTCTGGACATGATGGGACGATAGCATCAATTTTGAATGCATACGGAGCTTACGATTATTTCCCCCCTGAATTTTGTTCCACTTTGATTTGGGAAATTCGAAAGAACCAGGCAGGAAACCATTATGTGAATATTTTTTATAAAAGAGATGATTCAGATAACCTGGTGCCAATAGTAGTCGATCAATGTTCCTTTGATTGTGAGTATGTTAGGTTTAAGAGTATCCTTCAACCAATCACCGTTGATTCCGCCCAATGGCTGAAAGAGTGCGAGAATGATGACAGCGATTAAATTAGAACATTCGTTGACTGCAATCTCTTTAAGAGAATTGAACTTATTCATTTCGATTTAATGATCATATATTCGTATAAGTTAGCATGGTCATCTGAGCTTACGAAAATGCCATCTATGGTAACTCAAGTGCTCATTCAACCCTACGGTGATTAGTTGCAAAACCAAGCTTTGTCAAATGAAACAATACTATCTATGAATTGATGGATGTAGTCATCACTACGTAATGAAGGGAATTGAAATTTTCTATGTTTTTTTTCACTTTTATTTGTAACTAATGTTACTGCAGTTTCGTCCTATGAGGACTTTTTGAACTTATACATTTAATGTTTGATGCAGTAACGTTAGTTACCAATAAAAGTGGTAAGAAACAGAAAGTTTCAGTTTTTTTTTCTTCACAATACTATCTGTTGGTTAAACGATTTTTCAAACAGCGTACGATGTACTCATAGAAGCCAGGATTTGCAAAAGACCGCCGTTGCCTTAAAAAGTGAGGCTGGAGTTTCCTGACGATCCCATAGATGGCAACCTCGAACGGGATGGTTATATTAACTTATATTCAGGCCTATCCAGCAATACATTCTGTGGTTGAGCCTAGAATCACTAATGAGAATTATGACAGTTTGAAACAGTGCTGCTTGATGTTGATGTTCTTCTCATTGTGAATCAGCATACATGTTCAATTATAGATTTTCAAACTGACTGTAATAAAGATTTCATGAAAAATAGTCTGAAGTTTTATTGTGTTATATAGTTTGCTTTCTGGTCAACCACGAATAGAATAGATTACTTTATTGACTACGTGATACATTTGAACAAATATTTGTAGTGAATCAAAACACACAAACATCAAACAACTAATGTTGAAAATGAGAACAATCTTTACTCACTCGAAGTTACACGAGTTATCTATGTTGCATAACATATTCGGTCGAATAGAATAAAAGTTCTATAGCACTATTTACTAAAACAACTGAATTCAAATTAATAGGTTAGGTTCTGAGAATATTATAAAACCGGGACAAAAAGTTTTTTTTTCGAGAGTCATTTTAGGGATGATGAAATATTGTTGTAAAGCTTTCACTTACTCCAGTTCTCAGAGTTTGGGTCTGGGATATTTACCTAAATCATTAAGACTGATTGGGACCATCTTCACTGTGAATCGGAACTGACCGATACTAGATGAAAATCCACTAAAATGTTATCAAAAAGAACTTTCAAATCAAATCAAAATTAGTTTTCAATAAGTTTCTCCTAGGCATGAGAGTTTTGTACTTGTATTTACATTTCATAGAATAGAAACAATATGACTACTAAGACATTATCTATGGTTATATTATCATTTAGAAAAATGTTGAACTCATAGAGGAAACAAAAAGAGGTAGTTTGATCTGAGTATATGTTTGTAGAGGAAAAGATACAAATGGTATAGAAACTGTTATTTGAAGTAGAAAATTTTATTATTCATTATTTTTTTCCATATGTGATCATTTGTTTATCAATAACAGAACCCGAATATTCAATGGTCATTCTTTTTACAATCAAAACTTTTTGTGCAGGTAATTTTCTGCAAATGAAGTCCACTAATGTGCAGCAGATTCGTATCATCAACATAACACACTATATGACAGTGAAATGCAATAGTGTGCGTCATTGCGTTCATGTGAGCAATAAAAAAGATCGGGCCAAGTACCGTTCCCTGCTGGATACCCACATTGCTATTAGATGTTGCACTGAGCTCTCTACCAGTTTCAGCAGTTTGTATTAGTTATTTTGAATAATTCTGTTTCAGTTACAAAGCATGACCTCCAATACCATAATTGCACAATTTTTTGAGTAAGGTTTAATGCGAAACAGTTTCGAAAGCGAGATTTCCCATCGCGAGTTAACAAAAACTGTAGTGTCGAAAAGATTGTAAATATTTCAGTCGATTTGTGGTTCTTGTTCTTAATTTTATATTGGTTAAACTGAAGAACTTTCTCCCAAAGAATAAAACTTCATACAAGTAGCTTTTTCAATGAAGATACCAACTCAACATTTGCGGAACTATTTTGACAGAAGGGCACGAGTTCAATCACTATTATGAATTATTGCATTTGAAAGTGCAAGGTTTGAAACTCTACCATTTAGAATGCTTAGAAATCAATAGAATCAGGAATTCGGGATCAGTGTTCAATGATCAAATAGATTTGAATCGTTTCCCTTCATTGGATTTGGTTTGCAATCAGGAGATTGGTGATCAGGATAGATCCCTATAGGGATCAATGGAAAAAAAAGTGTAGGTGGATAAACAACATATTTGGACAACTATTGATATATAGGTACGACTTTTATGTGAAAAATAGTAGAGAGTGTAACAAGGAGATGTTCTCTGGGCACTTTTTAAAAATTACCAGAAGAATATTTTAATGAAACGAAATTTCATTTCAATGGTGAATAACTATAGTATCCATTCTTTGAGTACTCTGTGTACATTTGCATGCATGTTTAAAAAATCTGTTTTTCCGTTAAAAAGCTGTTACCCCCATACGAACGACAACTCTCAGAAGTTGAGAAACTTGTGCGAGCTAAGGACTAATAAGGTCTTACCTTTTAACGTGTGATTCCTAACACGGAAAAAAAAGTCATAAGTGAGAAAGACAGAATCTAAGTAACTTTCACCTTGGCTTCGTACCTATAAAGAAGCATATAGTCCCACTTCTTTAATTATTTTTGATAAAATTCACTCGGATAAAAGTATGTCCTGATTCTGATGGCACTTTTTAAAAATTACCAGAAGAATATTTTAATGAAACGAAATTTCATTTCAATGGTGAATAACTATAGTATCCATTCTTTGAGTACTCTGTACATTTGCATGCATGTTCAAAAAATCTGTTTTTCCGTTAATCAGCTGTTGCCCCCATACGAACGACAACTCTCAGAAGTTGAGAAATTTGTGCGAGCTAAGGACTAATAAGGTCTTACCTTTTAACGTGTGATTCCTAACACGGAAAAAAAAGTCATAAGTGAGACAGACAGAATCTAAGTAACTTCCACCTTGGCTTCGTACCTATAAAGAAGCATATAGTCCCACTTCTTTAATTATTTTTGATAAAATTCACTCGGATAAAAGTATGTCCTGATTCTGAACAAACTACAATCACCTGCACAAATTTTCTCTTTGTGGAAACCTGCATAAATGTTTGTCGGAAGTAATCCAATACACGTCGTTCTATCAGTCAGGAAAGCTGTTGTTATTCAGTAGATATTCACCAAATCCTAGTATACAGAAAACCTGAGAGATGTTCTGAGCTTTCATTTGAAAATGTATTTTTTTGACGTATGTATCAGTCATTACACTGATTCGATTTCTGATATTTCACACTCAAGAATGCAAAATGAAGTGGCTCAGTTCTTATTTTTTTAAACCGTTGGGATATAAAGTACTAACTGTTACCCATTTTTCAGGATCGTGGCTTATAATTTATCCGGAAACAACTAACAGGCCATGCCTTGTCGCGTCAGATAGCCATTGTCCATTAGTGACGTCAAGTAACTGGGTTTAATTTCTACATGTCGCCATAACTCAGAGAGAAAGTCCCTTTTTTCTGCGTCATTACTTTTCTAGAATGTCGTATAGCTGTAATTTCCTAATAGATAAAACACGGGCATTAGGATAATTGGGCTAGTTTATTGGGGGAAATGGTAGTATATATTGGGTAATAATGAGAGAAGAGTTGATTATTCTATTTATAACAGACTCCTTGACATTTTTGTATAGTTGCGTTGCCGTCGTTTATGAATGTGACTTGATGAATTCAAGAATACCTCAATTTTTCTTTGAATAGTCTTGAGTTGAATGGCAAACAGCTTCATTGACGTTTCTACTGCAAGCTAAATGATCATCATCCAGCTAACAATGATAAAGTAACAAATATTTCAAATTCAGCAGTACTTCTACTAATTTTATCTTCCGCACAGTTGAAATTTCTATATATCTGATGACTATACCAGGATAATATGAAGGAAACCAATGAGCCTTTTGAATCAAAATTTTATTATTTCAACATTCACATCTTAATACTTCATCACAACGTTCTCTTCTGTCAATAACGGTAGCAGGAATCTTGGCAGATCAAATGCAGAATGCTATTATTCTCGGCTCATTTCATCTACTCAGTGCACATGATTCCTGTACCCAGTGATCACTTACCCCACGGTATGGAGAGTGTTCATTGGTTGATAATGCTGGCGTGCTCTCCCAAATGTATCGGGGCTTCGAGGACAATCTCCGATTAGCTCAACCTTCGTGAGAAATAATAGTGATTATAATAATAATCATAATAATTCTCTTGGAACGTTTGTTCTGTTTATTGAAGTGATTTGTGAAATTATGCCCTCTCCACTCTCCAATATCAAGATCATGCCGGCTTGCCGCATGAAGGCTGTCATTCTTGGCTTATTGCATCTGCTTAGAACACATGATTCTTGGACCCAATGATCACTTACCCCAGGGTGTGGGAAGTGATGATTAGTTGGAGACAAAGTGCGATCACCATTTCCTTTGGCGAAAATAATCATGATAATAATGTGGATTGATGAATTCATCACTGAATCATGTCGGTTCGCCGCACTGAGGCAAAGATATCACGCGAGAAATGTCATTGGTGTAGTGATTGGTCAATGGATGATGCTGACAAGCCCTCCAAATGAATCGAAGCTTTGGAGACAGGGTCTGACCATCAAAACCTTCAAAGCGAAATAGTTTAATTTTGATAGGAATACAGGGATAGTGTCCAACATTTCAGTCATTTGGTGAGTTGCGGCATGACTTACCTGAGAAACTAACTACAAAACGGATTAGCATCTCAGGCATACCTGGAAGTAAGAATCGTACACTTTCACCGGCCGTGAATCTATGAGTCTCGCCCTCCATAGATCATATATTTGAATTAGTACAACAAAAGGTGTAGGCACCCTCAATCAACCACCTTGGAACAGGGGTCAACGGCGAAGCGGAGACAATCGAAGCAGGTGGGCATCCTATCACATCACGCCACTAGAGCCTCAATAACTGAATCCTATAGTTGTCAAAGTTCTCACAGAACATCAGGAAGTTGCGGTTCGGAATATTGAACTCCGGGTGCGCAAGATGGAGGCTAAAATCAAGTTGTTCAATGTCTGATGGACTACAGCGTGGCTATCAGCCTTTCACATTCACTGTGCGGCAAATTGCTGCCAAACTACGACGTACTCATCACACCTTGATTGATGCTACTGACCACCAAATAGTACTTCCTTGATAGTATACGAATGCTGATGACTGCAGGAAAGTTATTGGTTTGGCAAGCGGAAAGTCGCGGAAAGTTTCAAATTTTGCGAAACCTTCTCACTTATTTCGAGTGTTTATCATTTTGAAAGTTGCTGGGGCACCATGTCAATAAACAATGTAATCATTCAATATTCAAATTGATAACTGTTGTCCTGGCTTCACAATTTCGTTAATAACCATCAATTAAGTGTTTTGATGAAAGACGATTCGTTTTCGGTTACTTTAACTTTGAGTTTTGTTTGAAAGTAAATAAACAAGAATGAAAAACTCAAAGGAAATTCTAATTTGAAATTCTCGTCGGTGAAAATTACAGTATTTATATTCGGAACACAATTTACACACCAGCTACACACCAGCGCTAAACTATTTTTTCAGCATCCGTTAGACCCCGAAGAAAAATATCTGATATTCATGAATTGACTGAAATACGTTTTAAATTAACTCCAGCTTTGAATACTATTCTTTCATTTTGTAATTGTGATTCTCTGGTAAAGTTGAAGGATTTTAGAAGAGGAATGTTTCCAAAACAGGAGTTTTCAATAAAATTATATGTATTTTCATTATTTTACCGTAGTTATTACTAGAACTGAGAAAATGTTGATTTTTATGGAAAAAAATATTCCAACAACGATCAAAAAAAATAGACTAGAAGAGATCACGTCAAACATTCGATTTTTTTGATATTCTTAAACCAGGGATACTATCCGAGTAACCCTTGGTTTTATCCTGCTAACCCCTGGTTATTCGGATAGTAACCTCTAGTTCTATCAAGAACCTGCATGCATTTAAAGGTAATGTTTCGGCTGCCCTCTACGAGCGTGTTCTGCAACTGACGATTTCTCTGTTTGGTTATAGCGGCAACTTCTTTTGTGCACTGTCAAGCGTTGCACCATTTTTTTTGTGGCTTCGATGTATTGCGTTGAAACGCTTTCGACGTGAGAATAAAATATGAAAAGGTTCAAAAACAGATAGAAAACCATGAAATAATGACAGTTGATAAAAATTTTTTGGCTGACAATGTCCAGTGGGAAAATTCTGAATGATACTCGAATTACTAGATCTTTTATTTTCTTTATCATATTTCAGTAGGTACGTGTAAATTTTGCTGAGACTATCAATATCAGTTCGTTTATTTATTGAATGTTCTTCGTTATTAATATGTATCATTTCCAAAAATATTCTTTTAGTTGTATTGGTTTCTCTATCTAAAATATTTGAGTTTTCAAAATTCATTTTATGATCCTCCGAATTAACATCTTCTGTTAATGCACAAGAATTAACATTCCGTCTAAAGTCGCTCTTATGGGAAGTGATGCGACTACTTAGAGGTCTGGATGTTTGTCCTATATATGTTTTAGAACAATCCATACAAGAAATTTTGTATACTAAATTGGATTTTTGTTTATTTGAAATTGGAGCTTTTAGTTTACTGTATAATTTAGATATAGTAGTGACATTTGTTTTAGATATTTTAAGGGGACTAATTCTTATGTGGAAATCAGGTTCTGTTCACAACAGAAAACATGAAGTATCCCGTCCTGTCAGAAATGACGGAGTTGAAGCTGAAGTTTTAGGACATGTAGAAATGGATAATCGACAATCTATCAGACAAGTAGCTATGGCGTTTGGTGTATCAGATACTAGTGTTTTTCGGATTTACAAATTCCATCCTTTCGAAAAAAAAGCTAGTTCAGGATTCAAACGAAGATGATCCTGATCTTCGACTTCAGTTTCATGAGGTGTTCAGCGAGAAATTGACCAATAACCCAAACCTAATATACAATACATGTTTTTCAGACGAAAGCTCGTTCATGTTGAATGGTGAAGTGAATAGACATAATTGTCGTTACTGGAGCGATTGAATCTTCATTTGGTAATGGAAACACATTCACAAACTTTACAAAAATTGAATGTCTGGGCCGGAATTCTTGGTAATCATATTGTTGGACCCTTCTTCATTGAATGGAATCTCAGTGGAGATACAAACTTAAATCTATTACAGGACTGTGTAGATTCGATGATTACACATATTTCAGAAAATGATGACAATTTAGTAGAAAATGAAATAACATTTCAGCAGGATGGTGCACCCTCACATATTTATGTTCGGGTGAGAGAGTTTTTGGACGAACGTTTTCCAATGCGTTGGATCGGCAGAAGGGGTCCAGTAGGGTGGCCAGCTAGATCAGCTGATCTCACACCGATGGACTTCTTTCTGTGGGGATACCTGAAGTCGAAAGTATACTCTACTGAGCCTACAAATCTAGAAGACCTGCCACAGATAATTGTTCGGGAATGCCGATTGCTGACTCCGGACATCTTGAATAATGAACGGAATGCTTTCGAGAAACTGTATTATTGTATGAAACTAGGTGAAGGTCATTTTGAATGAATTATCCGTTGATTTTGTTTACACTGATATTATTTGTTGTTGATTTCCTCAATAAAATGAGCGACAGCGAATTTTCTGTTTTTTTCTTAAATGTAATTTATCAGTAACGAAAGAACCAATTTTGAAAAAAATACACAGGTAATAGAGGCGCAAAAGACCTTTCAAATGATGTATCACTGAACCCCCCATGCCGTTGAAAAAAATTGGGAAAATAGGGGTTACTTTCTGACTGTAGGCGGGTGAAGTTTCGGCAATGATTTCCATATCAGAATCAGTACCCCTAGAAATAAAAATTGACGTGTTCTTTGAAATTTTCGATTAGACGTCCGTTTATGACTTACAGTGTGATTGAGTTTTCGTCGGAACGCCCTATATTTACTTTCCATATTGTGTAATACGGAGAAAAATCTTCGATGTGTGTCACCAGTCAGTTTGCCCTAAATCAGCTCCGGGTCAACCCCTATTTTTATTGGCCAGTTACGAAAGACATGCCATATAAATCTCCACTTAACCGAGACACTTGTGTTCAAATTTGCAACAACAGCAATGCGTAGCAATTAAGATAATATAGGAATGGCTTCGGAGTGACATGGGGTGTTAAATATGCACATGTCGCCGGTGTGACATTTTCCCGCACATGTTGTTTCATTGGAAGGCCCCCCAGGGAAGGTGCATCCATATAGTGGACGTTTGTTGTGCTCCGCTGATTTGAATGTTACCCGTCAATGCGCATTGCATTGTTCATTCGAGGATGTCCGTTTCATCCTATTTGTCAAATAATATAGAAATGTCTTTCATAATTTGGGCGTTGCGATTCAAGAGCACTAATAAACATTGGAGACGTGAATACCCCACGTGTCTTAACATTTGAACGGTGCAAAATATCAAGATCGAAAAAAATTGTAAAGAAAGGAATCATTTTTACTACGTTCTGACAAATTTGAAACAAAGTACTTGACAAAAAGGCGCATTTCTGTTTTTAATCGAATTTATAATTTTTTTGTGATCGACTGTGGATACCAATCTACAATATGTTATTCTAGTGACCACCATTCATACTGGAAATTCGTTTCAATTAATTTTGTTGAATTTTCTGATCGATTTGGCCGTTACTTGATGAAGATCCATAGTAATTTCAAAAACTACACCTCACAATTTGATCTTTACAAACATGTTTCGCTAGCACAGTAGCTATTTCAAGTGATTTTTACTTCAAGTTGTTCTTACATTAATATTTATATACTACAGGTAACCATAATTGAAAACTACCTCCAAAAAATTACCTAAACCTCTACCTGAGGTACCTGTTCGATTATGATTACCTGAAGCATATTACCTCACATCTACATCAATGATGATTCTTTCTCGGATTTTAAGAAAAACAAGTTCAATAATAGTGATATGTATTCAAATCCAGTGGGTTATTCATTAGAATGTTTGAATTTTCAAGTTTAATAATTTCCATTGCTTCCAAATGATTTAGTTTCAAACCTTAATTTCTATGTGCAAAATTTCGAACTCTTCATTAAAGATATGATTTTCTTCTAGAAGATGATTTGAATATGTTGAATTTGTTTTCTCATGTACATAGCTCGTATGATGTTCCTGGATTCGATTCCTGAATGTTCTGCCTGTTTGACCAATATATACCTTAGGGCACGTTCCACACTTTAATTTATATACTCCTGATATCTCAAATTTGGATGTCTTGTCTTTATTATTTTCAACTAACTTTTCCACCGTATTACTTGTTCTGTATGCAATTTTAATATATCGTTTCCTCAATTGCAATATCTCGTTTCCTAATTGCAATTAGATACTTTTCATAGGGATATTAACAAAATTCATGAAAACATTAAATTCACTATTGAAATAGAAGCAGACAACCCAATAAATTTTTTGGACTTAACAATTAGTAGGAGGAACAACAAACATGATTTTTCATTTTATCACAAACCTTCCTTATCAACACAAAGTAGCAGCTCACAATAGCATGATTCACAACTTAGTCAATGTTTCTCTTTCAATAGCTAATTTCAATGAAGAA
Organism: Leptinotarsa decemlineata; assembly: GCF_000500325.1. NCBI lineage: Eukaryota > Metazoa > Arthropoda > Insecta > Coleoptera > Chrysomelidae > Leptinotarsa > Leptinotarsa decemlineata. The sequence continues at coordinate 112,902 of NW_019289988.1, read as the reverse complement.
ATTATTATCATCAAGCAAATTGCGGTTAACAATGGGTTAAAATACGAATTAATCAACAAAATACTTGCCAAGAAAGTCTACGCAAAAGAGATTCGAGACGTTTTTCCTATTGATAAGGTAGATAATCAAAATTACAGAAATTCAACGTATTTTGGACAACCAACGGAAAAAGAGGCTTCATTTTTGAGGAAACGAGATATTGAAATTGGGAAAGTAAGGTATAAATAATAAAAACAAGACATCCAAATTCGAGAAATCAGGAGTATATAAATTAAAGTATGGAACGTGCCCTAAGGTATATATTGGTCAAACGGGCAGAGCATTTCTGAATCGAATCCAGGAACATCATGCGAGCTATGTGAATAAGAAAACAAATTCGACATATTCAAATCATCTTCTAGAATAAAATCATATCTTTAACGAATAGTTCGAAATTTTGCGCGAAAAGTTTTGAAACTGAATCATTTGGAAGCAATGGAAATTAATAGTTTAAACATTCTAATGAATGATCAACTGGATTTGAATAGATCACCATTATTGAACTTGTTTTCTTAAAATCCGAGAAAGAATTATTATTTATGTAGATGTGAGGTAATATACTTTAGGTAATCATAATTCACCCGGTACCTTAGGTAGAGGTTCAGGTAACTTTTTTGAGGTAGTCTCAATTATGGTTACCTGTAGTATATGAATATTAATGTTAGAATATCTTGAAGTATTCATACACTTGAGAAAGCTACTGTGCTAGCGAAACATGGTGTGATCACATTTTTTCAAATAAAGTTTGTGGAGATCAAATCGTGAGGTGTAGTTTTTGAAATCACTATGGATCTTCATCAAGTAATGGCCGAATCAATCAGAAAAAAAAACAGGTTGGATGTCATTGGCCAAACAATGAAAACTTACATTACTTCCACTGAGCATCTATTGATGGGTACCACAGAAGATAAATTTGGTAAATCGGAAAAACCAATACTGAAGCAAAGATTCATCGATAGCTTTAGATTCATGGCGTCGTCACTGCAGCAGTTGGGGGAGAGTTTGTCAGATAAGCAGTGTTATGAGACATGAAAGCGTTTTTTGGAAAATGGATTTCGTTTTACCCATACACCTCCATTGAATATTTGACCAGGTTTGATAGTACTGAGCTATCATCAAAATTCAATTTTTATGGTCAATTGAATGAAAAGCATATAGCTGATAATGAACATGAAAGGAAAAAATACGTATAGTCCTTATTCAATTGCAAAACATAAGGTGACTATTCAAATTCGTATATGAAATCATATGTATCAATTTCACATGATATATTCAAAAATGTCCATGATATTTATCTAAATAAATATAAATTAGATTCAATCATTCTAGGAATGCCATCCATGCACGAAAATATCGGTGTAGAGTTGGATTTACTCACGGATATAGGCATCATGTTTTTTTTTTCGAAAGGGTATACGTGGAGGTAATTAAATTGCGAAAAGTAGTAGTTGCCTATAAATTGAAGTCAAAACAAAATAGATTATTTTCTCAAATGAAGACACAAAAATCTAATTTCATGATGGAAAAAACCTAATGTTATTGAGAAATGAGTAAATAGATCAACCGAACATTAGAGGAGGGTAGGTACATTAAATTCATTTTTGTTATTTTGAATTCTGGCACACATAATCAATAATTTCCAAGTATATTCATTTTGAGTAGATTGGTAGGCAATATACCACAAATGAGGTAGTATTGTGGATAATCTCATATTCTTCATTTCAATGTATAATCACTTCGATTCGGTAGGTGTATAAGAATTGGAGTAATTTCAAATTATAATTTATCTATGAGCAAGGTTTCTTTGAAGTACCAAAATGAAACCGTTTCAAGCACCATTGATGAGATCTTTGGTGAGTCAAAAAGATCTATCTTGTGAGTTTTTTCACTCTAGTTAGAACCAATGTGGAATGTTTTCCAAAATAAACAAGATTATGGCATTTCTGATAAGTATTAGGAATACATATATAATGTCGAGTAAATAATGCAATTGATCCAAATAACTTTATTTGAATTAATAAATAGTTTAATTGAATTATTGATTATATGCATTTTTCCTCGTTATGTTATGCTGATTCATCAGTATTGAGTTTCAATAGTAACTGAAACGCCACTGACAATGAGAATAGTTATTATACTCCCCATTTGTTTCTTTCATAAATTGATTTCATTCGATTGTTTCACTCGTTTTTTATGTCTCTATAAATTAATGCAATTCCCATTTTGAAGCCCCAATTTCCCCAATTAACGAAACACAATGAAACAAACCCCCAACGGGTAATTCGTTTTTCCTTTACAAATTAGGAAAATTGGCTGAACGTGTCAATTCAACCGCTCCTATCCGTAAGAACATTTTCGTTTGATGAATTTATTTTTATTAAAAACTAACCGTGTATTGAGAGTTCAACAAGTTGGAAGTCAAATTGAAAAGGAAGAGATAAGTTTTTCATGAAGATAACGGAGTAGAAAGCCAAATAGCTTTTTTCGCAAAAATGAGAATTTGTTTTATTCCCAGCACAAACGCAATTTGAAAACCACCAAGTTTAGTGCATGTTCGATAACCATATTGTATGTACGTATAATTACTTCGAATGAAACAGTATATCTTCATTTTATATCATCTTTGATTGATATCTTCTGTTACACAAAGGGTTGCAGTATATATGATTCGTTGCGACAAGAGTACTGTGTCTTTTTGAAGCATTGTTTTATGTACGTGCTTTTCTGCAGCACTTGCTCAAGACCAGTGACGTTGCGTTCTCAAAATCTGTGCTACGGAATTACAGAACGCATTGTTACAGGATTTTGAAGGTGCACTGACTCAAAAATTTGTTTCATGCATGTACTAGCAAATCGCATCACTAACGTCAGTAGAGTTATTAGTTCGGTATGTCTATGTATGTTATTGATAACATAGAAACCAACTTATACTTTTCACAAACTTCATCGAAAGATGCTGTTGACTCACAACTATAATTGAAGAATTGATCAATGACTCTTCCTAACTCGTAGGACGGTGGCCGGTTGAATTGGCGTGAGTGGTTTGTTCCAGTCATTCAATCGACCGTCAGGTGAAACGGTGGTTCGAGCTGCGAGGCCATACCATTGATTTTTACTGCCTATTGTCCATCTCGTGATAGGAATCGCATGTTAGAAGGTAAGACTTCGGTAATCTTCAGCTCACACAAGTTTCTACTTTTGAGGGTTATCATTCATAGAGATTGACATGTGACTGATGAAAAAACCAATTTCAAAGAGATTTTTTTCAAATACGCAGAATTTCTGAAGTGTCGAATATGTGCTCTGTTTCGTACACGATTCAGTGGATGGAAAGCTCAACCTATTTGATGATTTTTTGAATTTAAATATTTGCAAATGAAATATACAATATATGGATTCATTTCATTTCACACGGAAAAAAAAGATTTGTTACTCCAAAGAAATTTATTTAGTCTAATTTATTTCATTACTTTGATTAAATATCATTCATTCCAAACGACGTGTGTATTGTATCGATTAGATGATAATTTTGCAGAGACAAAATGAAATTCTCATTTTAATTTCTCTAATATTTCAATTCAAGAGGTTCTACTTAGTCAAATGAATTGTGGATCATTTCAAGAATAACATCTATAGAGTTCTCAAAATAATTCGGTTGAGTCAAACAATATAATTTCATTAAATCAAAAGTACATCTGTTGAATGAAAACTTTCCAATTCAGTATAACACTATGGGGTGCTGTTTTGACACTAATATATAATTGAATCAGCTGAATATTTATTTTCACTTCAACAATACATATCAATACATTTAACTAATTTTGGTAATAATTTCAAGCCTATGGATAATTTCATTTCAGTATTTTCATTATTTGTTGGTTTGAAAAATTAAATTCTTGAAAGAAATGGTACAGTTGAAATACTTCTAAGGAATAGGGTGCCGGTCGGCACCATTTGCGTTTTCGCAAGAACCGTAAACTAAGCACGAATGGAATAAGAATTAAAAATGTGTTTTGTGTTTTTCAAGGAAATGACGAAGAGGTTTACAGTTTCTTTTTGATTATACGTGAATTGAAGTTTTTCAGTGTTTTCACAGTTATGTTGTTAATATACTTTCTGTCATTCCATATTTTGAAATAATTATGAATAGCATGTATTGGATAAACGGACATTGTTTTTTTCAAGCACGTGCCCATACATTTTTCTCGACAGCTATCTATAAAAGTGGCTTGAAGTTCTTATTGTTTAATGTAATGACTGAAGGAAAGCTTCCATGTTTTCAGTTCTGTTTTGAAGAAAGTAGAAGTCGAGTGAAATGATTATCATTGAGAGGTAGGTAGGGTATGCATACACTGGGTACCTAGTTGACCTTTGATCTTTGGATACGGGGGAATTGGACATTTTCAGAGTGAATACAATTAATGTGTTTGCCACAGAAATAGGTGTGGGTATACAATATCAGCGAAGAGCTGTACCTTTATTTCGAATTGTAAATTTCTTACATCATACATAATTGAATGGTGCCGTAAACAATGATTTCATTTTCATCATGATAGTATATACTGAATCTTTGAAGGAATATCTTTTTAAGATTTTTCTTTCAAAGAACATTGTGACCTAATCACAGTTTTCTCTTGTATTACTTTATTGAAATCAGTGATACCGAAAAAGAAAAGTTATTTGTAACATATTTACAAAAATGATTACGTCCAACAAAACTGCACGAACTCAAAACATGCAATATAATTTCTTTTATTTTTAGACATGGAGGAATTTCTTAATAAACTTGGGATTAAATGACCTGATTGGCATTTTTTTCGGGTTGTTGAACAAACTATAATATATTCTCACAATTATTCAATAACTTGATCTATTTTGATTGGAGATTCATGTAAATTCAATCACTGACTCAATAGTTCTGATTCTGTCGAAAAGTACTTTTCTCAATATACTAAAACTATACTTAATGCTTTTTATCTACAAACTTTAAAAACATATTGAAGTTTCAGAGAAGAGAAAAGTAATTTTCAGTAGAACTGATCTGAAACTCCATTACCACCAACGAGATGCTGGTACTCAGATTAGTATAATATTTGGTTAATTGAATCCAATAACCAAATTCAAACAAGAGGGAAGGATTTTGATTTGTAACTTTATATCATTTGGTTCATCATTATTCATACTTATTCTGAACTTTCGAAATGCTTTACTCTATCAGCAAGATACTCACAATGAGGTATAAACATTGTTCGTTCAACTACTATTCATTATTTGTTCAACAAAATCATTACTTTAGTGGACATTTTTCCATTATCAAAACAAGCAAAATTCTCAATCATCCTGCAGATATATTATGTTTCTTCAACATAACTTTTACTCAAATAGAAAATACATTTGATTATTTCAATCAGATTCACTATTTCACCCATCTTAAAATTTTGTTTGTTCAATAGAATATTCGAATTACTCTAAATCATTCTCGCTATCAATTAGACAAAATATTACTTGAATTCAATTCTTCTTTGAATTGAAATAACTAATGGATGTGATTGTTTCAATCGAATATTTGTTTGATACAATGAACATATGGTTGAAGAAATAGTTGGGAGTCAAGAATTCTTTTTACTTGCATTAACAAAATATTTTGTCGTGCATATATGACACTTTTATTTCTTTGAATGAAGTGAATTTTCTTTCATTCGACAACTCTTTTTTTTCCGTGCAGTAGAAAAAAAGTCCCATAATGATTTCATTAAAAAACATTGCGATTTTCATTCGAACCCGACAAATGATGAAAAACGAATACATAAAAATGAGCTTACTAGTTGTAGGCGACACTAGCTATTTCTTTATCGTCACATAATATAACTGTCTTTAAGGCCATTTTATGATGCGATTTCTGTCATTTGTCGCCATGCGACCAAAATTGTGGCGTTTCCAAATCAAATGGAAATGATACTCTTCAAACATTTGTCGTTGCAAGTAAAATAGAAATAGATCAGTCGATGAATTAACATCTGCATACACAAACAAGTGTTCCTTGATAAAAGTGGATCCATGTGTTGTGTATTTCATTAACGAACTTATAAATCCTGTAAGACGTTGGGCTATTCAGCTACTAAATTGTATGAGAATTTTCAGATGTGTCTATTATACACTCCAAGAAGAATACAGACGTCACAATGATAAATTCTTCAGTTAATGTCGATAGCATTCTTTGACGAGTTGTGTGATAGATTGAAAACACCTTGATAAGAAACATTGAATTAGTACGCGTCTTTGCATTCAGATCATAAATAATATTATTGATATCAAACTCAAACTGTTCTTACTCTAGTGAGTTACAAACACGATTCATAATCGCATGTATAGAAGTGATGTATTTGGCGGATATTTGACAAAAATCTATGAATTATTCAAGTGAAATTTTCACTGAGCAGTTCACAAAACTGCAACACGTGTTTCACTGAACATTAGTTTCTACAGACGTGTTCGTACTAACTGAACTCTACCCTAACCACACTAAACTCATATTTCTTCTTGAATATATTTTTTGAACATTCTGAATCTCGCATCACATCTATTAGTAAGGTACATTGTCTGGGTTGCGTGCCACTTCATTCAATAATGATAATGATAATACCTTTATTGTTTACCAATATATAATACAAAGTAATTTTCAATACAATAATATGTAATGAAGGTGAACAAACGGAAAACCGTTAATTTCAGCAGCAGAGTAAAATATAAATTTATGAACTCTAATGCAATATTTTATTCTTCATCTATGGTTGATAGATAGGAAATTTCATTATCATAATCAGATGATACAGGCAACAAACTATTCTTGAATGAATAAAAATCATTTATACCTGAATTTAAATGCCTCGTAAGACAACAAACAGTTAAGTACAAACAGGGCATCACCCAAAGTCGTAATATTATACTTCTTTTCTATGTTTGGGTATAGTTCACATGTCGTAAGTTCAAATGATGCACATCAGTCCTATATTCAACTTTTTCTTAAATATATTGACAAATTTTGTTTTTCAGCGTAGACCGGCCTGAACGAATTTTTTCTTCAGATAATTTGATTTGAAGCCAGTCTTCAAATATGCCCACTTACTATGAGTAGAATTATTTTGCTTATACGATATTCAGATATGGGATTGGTTAGTACCTTGTCTACGGGCAGAGGTGGCGTTGACAGATATGATGCTTGTCGTTCGCTTCAGCTTTGTTCTGAAAGAATTTGATTTTTGATAATGGAAAATCATCGACTTCGTGTTGATGTAAGACACAACCTTACACTGACGATATGCCAAATATCCCGAAAATGGACTGCTTGTGTGCCCGTTTGTATCAATGAAAATCGATTCCGGCAGCTTTATCGCCGAAAGCAGAAATTTCTTTTGTGAAAAATGAAATGCAGTGAGACCTGTCAGATATAATCCAACGCCCTTGCCGGTATTAGCCAGGGGAGTAGTTGTTTTCTAATAGGTGTCAGTTCATGAACCTACTGTGTAGGTGAAGGATGACTGGCGTGAACGAAATGTTCATTTAGATTATTTGCCAGGATTTAATTTGAAGACTGTGCAATAGTTTCTTTCTTACCATCCACCTTGATAGTACTATTTTCCATCCTATATTGATAGGGAGTCACCTACGTTACTACCTTCTCTATACCCTGGTCGAGGGTGTTATTTCTCTGTAGTAACTATAGTTTGTTATTTCTCCGCTCTTAAGTATTCCTACTATTTTTCCTTCTTCCTCGGTCAATATTTCGTCTTCCCATAGTTTGATTATTGAATCATACATATTTGTCAAAAGTTTTCTATCCCTATTTTTTATCAATTCGTTAGCAATCTCGTCGAAACCGGGTGCTTTCTCGATTTTAGTTTTTTGATAACTTACATAATATTCTTAGCATTTTGTTCTCGACCCGTTCATATCTCACGGTATTATCTCTTTTTCTTCTATACTTCATCTCATGTTTATTGAATCCATTTCAAATCGACGGTTTCCGTTAGTTAGTTTTGCTCTCAAGAGGAAATTCAGTTGATTTTTATCAGAAAATTCCCTGAGTTTGTATTTGATCCTCTTAACTATCTTATTGTTTTCCAATATCTCAGATATCAGAATGTGATTCAATTTAGCTGCTTTTTATTGTACCAAATATATTTTGCTGTCTTCAAACTTTGTAATCACAATATAAGTGATCGTTTTTTTGAGAAAGATATGTTTTGGCTTTCTATTTCTTCATCTGAAAGTTAATTATTCGCATGATCTACACTTCTTTCTGAAGAGTTGACTTTGAAGTTGAATGATTTTTCTTTCTTTGGAAGTTTTTCACATTTTTTTATATTTTTTCAAGTAATTGTTGTTGTTGCTAGGTTTGCCGTCTTCGTGTATGCATTTTTTTTTCAATGTCGTATATTTTTTCTCTGGTATTGAGTCAAAATTGGTGATTTTCAAAATAATGTCATTTCGAAATAATTCATATCAATGTATGATCCATAGCTATTGCACATGTTGTTTGTAAATTTTTTGGAATGTTTATACTTGTACGAGATGATAGCTGAAGTGGTTTAGTCTTATGAAGTTCGATTTCTATCACTGACTTCGCATCGTCCCAATGTTGGGATCTAACCAACATTCACAAAAATGGAAGTTTATTGATTAGAGCTACTTCTTTGATTGACGACTGGACACTGAACACTTTTGTCTGTTTTCCACGATAGTTTTATATTTGTTGACTAGTTTCAGTCATTACACTATTTTCAAAACTAACTAGATTACATTCAAATCTGAGTATTTGTACCTACATTGCGTAAACTTATCATAAATAATTTGATATGTACATTGTCTATACCTGGGATAACCTCAATTGATAGCAGTATATCGATAGTGGGTTATAGGTTCAGGAGAGGACTATTGTTTAGATCATGTTGTTCTTGTTAGAATTGTGATTTTTCTTTGACTTGTTTGTTTCCATAGATTCCAACAAATTCATCATTTCCTCTTTTTTGCATCTGTGGGGGATTTTTAAATTATCTTTATCTATTTTATGTTTCGAATTTTGAAGATGACAATATTTAAAAACAATGATAAATTCGACTTTGACATTTTCCAAAAAACCCCTTTCCCGGTTTGCCCATTCTTTTTTGCTTTTTTAACCCGATTTCACAGAAATTGTCTGTGTTCAGGTCAACGAAACATAGGGTTTTCACAATACCTCTTTCTAATCAAAACCTCCGAAGTGAAATCGCAATCATCAAATAAATAGTAGTTAATAACAATATACATATTACTCTGGTTAACAACATTTTGATAAAATAGCAACAAAAATCAGTAATGAAAAAATTATATTCAATTTCCACAAAACCTGAACACAAATATGTTATTATCAATTATGCAGGTAAAATCTCCGAGAATATTAACAAATATCTTTCAAAATTCAATCTACAAACATCCTTCACATCCAACGGAAATTTGGGAAACAGATTATTTAATGCCAAACGTAAATTAGAATTATATGAACATTTCCAAAACTCGAAACCGTAAATCAAATATTTCGGATCCGTCAGAGAGTTTCAAATTTGAAAAACAGATAATTTTTTTATTTCTATCAATTATTGTTGACATTCCATGGTAAAAACCTGTTTTTTCAATTTCCAAGTCTTCAACGTATTGATGGAGCTTCAAACATATGATGGTTACATCTACAGTGTCACCATTAAAGTGCGTTCGACATTATCTTCGACACAGTGGTATGTTGAACATTTTTTCCTGGATGCCGTTCATTAAAAATGTTCGCTACTTGCCGGTATGGTGTATTCTCACCACATATTAAAACTATTTCTATTCTTTTAATAAATTGATGGATGTAGCCGTTACTACGTGGTAGGAGATCATAATGAAATTTCTATGTTTTTTACCACTTTTAATTATAACTTACGTTACTGCAGTTTCGTCCTATATGGACATTCTCAAACTAATACAATAAACTTCAGTTTATTGTAATAGTTTGAGATTGAGAGAGTATAAACTTTGCACCAGTCATGTTGAAATTTTTATAGCACCATTTTTAATTTCTCTCTAAAAATGTCCGTATGAGTAAAAATTTATCAGAAAAATTAAACTCCATGTAGAGTTTGTTGTGTATACATGAATTGATGACAATTAACCAAACTTGTTTTTTAAAATGAAGGGGATATCTGTCAAAAATAAGCAAAACGTTAACTTTATCCTAATATCCTTGTTCAAGTAACTTTTTGTTAGATTCGATCTAGAAATGCACTTTTTCAATTTTTTTCAAAAATAAAGTTGAATTTGACAAACACTGAACTAGAGTGGGTCGCAGTTGGCCGCATCATTTCAAGTTAAATTTAAAGCACAAACAAGTGCCGAAGTTAAAGTTCATTGAAACTTTTCGAAAAAAAAGTTTTCCATATGGTGCGCACTTTAATGGTGACACTGTATATAAAAATGATAATTTTACGATAATTCATTTATGTTCTCGTGTTTGTAGGAATTATTGCTTCCCTTCTTTTATTCTTCCATAAATCAACCCTGAACGAAAATGAAACGAAAATTGTAATTTGTTTCGTACTAGGTACCCAATGATGTTTCTTGATCATTGCCTCATCTCTGACTGTTTTCCGAATCTATATTGACCATCCTTATTTTGGATACACTGTGCAATATGATACAGCTTCAATACCGATTTCTGGAATTATACATTCATCCATCACCCAGATTACGTACTATTTGAACTAGAAATTATACTCATTTCTTTGAGGTGCCGTAAAAGATGGACCGAACTAAAAAACATTTTCTGGATAAAGCCAAACATCATCACAACTGACGAAGATACTCTCTGTTAGATAGATACTTCCTATATCAAATGACAAAAAGAAACTGAGAAGATATAATGCTTGAAGCTGTCGTTGAACAAACGACAATCTTTCATGCCACCCCGAATCAATCACGACAATTTCGCCGTTCTTTTTTCTTTTCATATTATTTCCCTGGTGACACTGTCGGGATATTCGGACCATTTTTATGTGTGATGGATTGACGTTCATTCTTTCGTCGACTTCGTGGCATGTTTCCTTTTCCAGAACTTCGGAAGCAAATGAGTCGTGAGATTGGTTAGTTGCAATTGGTAGTTCGACATGACGAGAAAAGTTTCGAACGAGTTTCTCATACATTGACAGTCTATTATGTTGTAACTCGATTTATTGGATCGACAAAATTCATTTTAATCAATCACTACTGTTAGTGAATGTTTTCGTAAAGAAATAAAATCGAAACGATTGGTCCTCAATTTGATTCTCAACTAGTTATTATCCTAAACTGATATTATTAAAACCCTCTAGGTAGTAGAACCAATATTCAACTATTCAATAATGTTTCTGAATAAAAAACTAGATATTGAAACTTTTTTCGAATGAAATATTAATCGCCTTTGTGGTGAAATTCAAATGTTATACACAAAAATCATCAATAAGATTTATGCAAGAAGCCGCCTAATGAAGTTATTCGTTTTTAAAGATTAGGGGAGACCTGGGTTGGTAGTCACATTTTTTGTCTTTTGCATATTCAGTGTCCTTTTTCATAAATAATCAATGATATTTTTGATAAGTTGATGATTGTAGCCGTTACTTAGTGGTAGAAAATCATGAAGAAAAGAGAATTGAAACTTTCAATGTTTTTTACCACTTTTATTTGTAACTAACGTTACTGCAGTTTCGTCTTATATGGACATTTTCAAACTCATACAACTTTATTGTATAGCAAGTTTAATTTCTCTTTTCTTCATAATGATATTTTTATATGAATAGATAGTGTTTCTATACTCTTTTGCAAAACATATTCTTTTTTTCCAACATCATCCATAGATGGAATATAACAATTCATATGGAAAATAAAAAGTGTGACTTTCAACCCCGTGCCGGGGATGGTTGCACGCTATCTGGGGCAGGTAGACACATAGTTAATTGAGAGGTATAAATAAACATTCTTATGAATATTTTTAATGGAAGTGGAATAATATACCTAACTAACTGAATCCAAGAAGAGAAAAAATTATTTGATTCGTAGGAAAAAAACATATTTGCTTCAAATGAATAACTTCCATCTGGTAACCTGAATAACAAAAATATAAGCCAATCAGGCCGCAATGCTTGTGAATAAAAATACCCCACCCAATGAAATTATATTTAGTCAGTTTAAAATTCAGTGAATATTCGAAATCACAATTATGGCCAATGTAACCTGGTAGCCTGCTGTGGAAAATGTCACCTGGTAGTCTCTGCGGTATTATCATGGGAAAGCGTCAGTAGTGGTCTATTTGTGATGGACAGTGGTATGAAATCGTTGTCCTAATCGAATGGACAAATTCCATAGTATTTGAACACTGCAAGTATATTGATGGAGTTGCTGCTGATGTAAGAGAACATTTCCACTATTTTTTTGTATTGCATATATCGTTATTTGTTTTTCTCGATGATTCACCATGCTGATCCATTGCACTGTTGATGTATTTTTCAAAGTTTCCGTAACTGGCCTGCCCAAAGGTTGTGAGCGGTGAGTACAGTGGTGGCATTACTATGCCATATTTTTTGCAAAGTTCAGTTCTTCACCACTGTTAAAAATGATTGTGAAAAACATTGATATATACTGTGATTTTCACAAAATTCATAGGGTAACTTCAATTTTGAAAGGATTTGGAAAAGCTGAATACACTTATTTGAATTAATGAATCGAAGAGGTTTTGTATTGAAGTGTATATTTTAAAATTCTTGCAAAGCGCTTTCGACTTTTGTCATCATCAGTGCTCACCTGATAGTAAGTGATCTAGTTGAAAAGGGAATTTAGTGATAATTGAAGTAGTGAAATTTTTTAAGGTTACGAAATTTGGAAAAATTGTTTGAGATTACTAACTTGTCAGGCAACAGGAAGTATTAACATAAGTGAATTGTACATTTGTAATATTTGAATTATATAAAACAAAATAGGCTTATAGCCAAGAAAATACATTTTTGGATTGAGGCCATGTGGTTCGGTCAAAGTATCATATGAAGAAGGACAACTTGAGACAGAATGTGTCAAGTGTCATGTTAAAATAATGGTACCAACTTGAGGAGTGATCCA
>NW_019289988.1:23105-99551 GCF_000500325.1 Leptinotarsa decemlineata | reverse complement strand
TAATATAATTTATTCAATATTTTTCCTCTACATATTCAATCAAATCCATAATGGATCACTCCTCAAGTTGGTACCATTATTTTAACATGACACTTGACACATTCTGTCTCAAGTTGTCCTTCTTCAAATGGTACTTTGACCGAACCACATGGCCTCAATCCAAAAATGTATTTTCTTGGCTATAAGCCTATTTAGTTTTATATAATTCAAATATTACAAATGTACAATTCAGTTATGTTGATGCTTCCTGTTGCCTGACAAGTGAGTAATTTCAAACAATTTTTCCAAATTTCTTAACCTTAAAAAATTTTACAACTTCAATTATCACTAAATTCCCTTTTCAACTAGATCACTTACTATCAGGTGAGCACTGATGATGACGAAAGTCGAAAGCGCTTTGCAAGAATTTTAAAATATTCACTTTAATGCAAAACCTCTTCGATTCATTACTTCAATTTTACACAAAAAAAACCGTGATAATAAAATTCACATAATAGCGTAATATGTGAACCAAAGAGTTGAATAAAAATATGTTGTGAAATTTAATGAATTACACAAGATTCCATGTAATGGTCAATGTACGTGATATGTTTTGTAAAATCTCCTCCAAGACACGTGGTACATCAGTGATCTTCCATTTTCAGAACGCCGCTTGAATCCCTTCGAAGCCAAGTAAGTATCTAAATCAGTTGAAAAGTTTGGTAAAAGCGTGCGTTGTAAAAAGTGTGGTGCTTGGGAATACAGGTAAACAAGATTAAGTATCTATGTACTTATACAGATGTAAAAATATCTGCTGTGTTCTTTCAAATGCTTATCGATTAGGAAATACGATTTGAATCAATATTTTCACAGAAACTGGAATGGCGTAACACTTGTTATGTTTTCATCCAATCTATTCATCCAATCCTATTCAATATCTACTTGAACAACCTTTTCTTACAAGACATCAACTCCAACATTCTGAGTTTCGCCGATGATATTGTGCTGTTTTGCGAAGACGAAAACTGGTTTAATTTGAAACAGAAATTAGAACATGACCTTCATCAAATCAAATTGTGGTTCGACAACAGGCTCTTACCATTCAGTAGTTATGACAACTCTCTACCAGAATATGAAATTAAAATCTCCAATACGGAAGTCATCAAACCCACAAAGAAAATAAAATATCTTGGAATAATATTATATAGAAATCTCAGATGGAACCAAAACATAGACCACATAATTAAAAAATTACGTTGCATACTTTACAAATTCAATCGGATAGCAAACATACTCAATCAAAAACAAAAAATCATGTTATATAAGAGTTTAGTAGAGACCCATCTGAGATATGGTATAATTGGTTGGGGTGGAGTGTCGAAAACTCTACATCTACATTCCCTTGTGCAGAAGAGATTTATCAGATGTATCCTACGAAAAGGTTACGACTACCCTAATGATCTACTTTATCCAAAATCTGGATAATTTGATCCAGACAGCTGTTTTTTATAAATATTACTGCTGTACAACATGAAAACAAAAAATAATTAACTACTTATCACCATAAATATGCTACACGTCGAAATCGTAGTATCGTTATACCAATAATGCTAAATTCAGTTGGGCAGAAATCCTTCCGGTATTTAGGACCAAAACACTACAGTTTTCTTCCTGAAAATGTAAGATGCGAAACAAATCTCAAAAAATATATGACAAATATTGAATTATTTGTCAAGAATATACCACGGGCAGAGATACATAGACAAATATAAATTTAAATACTTACTTCCACAATTGTGGATATATATTGTGTATTGATTTGTTTGTAGTCTGGAATCCTCATGAATAAAATCTCTATATCCATTTATTGTTTGATTTATTTATATTATGTCCAAATGTGTCAAGTTCAAAGTTATGTTTTTATCCATACTTAGTACCCATTCAATACATTAGTTTATTTTGAATCTTCATATTCTATTTGAATATGTCCAGTTCAAACTTATATTCTTATCTATATCTATCTATAACTTATCTATATCTAGTACTCATTTCAATAGATTTATTGGTTTTATTTATTTATATTATTTTTAAATGCAGCTATTTTGAATTTATATCTTAGTACTTAACTTGAATCATGAATCTCATTCAATGACAGATTCAGTATTCTCATTCCTTACACACAGGCAGATCATTTTGCCTCGTGAGATGTATTTTATTTGTTCACTGTTCATTTCTATATGTACATGTATATTCACTGTAAACAATCTTAAGGAAGAGAATAAATACATATTATTGTTATATTATTATTCTAACCGTGAAATTTCGATTTGAGCAGTTGCTCTCATCACAATTGGGATGGGAATTTAAAATAATCTATGTATTTTTTTCACTTCTGAGTGAGTGTCAATTTACTATGTGTTTTTTTAAAAGGAAAATATTAACGGCGGATGTGAAAGCTTTCTAGAAGCTTTCAAAGAAGCTTTTTCTTTGTATTTCAGGATGAATGCAAAGTACCCAAAGGTCTCAGAAACTTCATTGGATATTTCTTCAGAGAATGTTTCTGAAGATACATCCGGATATCCGGGATCGAAGTCAAAAACATGTACTGTGTGAAAAAAGTATTCAACTTTATAAATAAATTAATATCACAATAAGATGAGAATATGTTTCCATTAAACCTAATGAACAATTCTATGCTAGATGATACATATCTCATGTGTTCATTCATTTCATTTCATTTCATTTCATTTCAAATCGTTTCTGTGTACTTCGAAATATATTATATTTTACAATGTCTACCATATTTCCAAGATCCTCGATTTGAAAACAGGCGAATATATTGTCAAAAAGGGAATAGTGATTATCAACAGAATATTTTCAACTTGTCTAATGAATTTCCTAATTTCTCAACTTTTCTCAATACTGTACAGATTAAAATTCATGATCACCCTTTCAACCAATTTTCTCCTTATCAATACTTGCTGTTTTGAAAACTTAGTGAAATAATTACAATGAAAATGATATTTTATTTCCAAGTACAATGTAATTTAGCATAGTGCAATCACACAGTAGGTATAGATAGAATTTCACACAACTGATGATGTAATTCATACATAATAACTCGCGTGAATTGGGGTTTATTTTATGTGATACTTACTACAAATGACTATTAGAAGTGAATATAGATCTCTACATTATAAATACTGCAATACATTCATAGTAAGTCATGTGATTTCTTGCGTTTATGGTCGAAAATTACAAACGAGATTGTGAAAATTACAGTACTTGTATGGTAAAATAACATGACCCAATATGTATGTTCACAAGGAGTTTCCACCGAATTTATTTGGTAATATAACATTCACAGAAATCACAGTGATATCACATGATTTCACGTTGGTTACGAAAAGACCAAAGTAATATTATGTGATTTCGCAAGGTTAATTTTTGCAGTGAATGGACAAGTGAGAGCTCTTTCCGAAAAAACTTCTAATATTATGTGAATTTAAACTCGTGGTTCTGGTGGTCAAGTTGGTTGTTTTAGGTGTTCTAAATGATAGACAAGGACTTCTCTTCATAAATGACGTGAATTAATCGGGACTGGTTAGCTTAATCAATCCCCAATATATCGGGATTTTAAAATTTTTGGAAACGGCAACCTAGAACTCTATTTTTCAAATATTCTTGGGAAACAAACCGAAATGAATAATTGAAACCATAAGTATGTATTTTTCGAATTCTTCCTTCTGTTTGTCGGTAAAAACTTGCCTATACCTTTGATGATGAATTGTTGATGGTATTGATACGATATCAAAGTGCGATAATAATTAATCCCAAAATATGCAGATAGCGTGTATAACAAGTCGATAATACTTTCTCAGATGATGCCGTGACATTTCTAGGACTTGCTTTAAAACAAACTGAATTGTATGTAGCTGAAGCTCAAGAGGCCAACAGAAAATGCAGCACATATATATGGTGCTGGCTCTTCCGATCCTTCGATTTCATTCGATGAATTCTTTCGTTCGTTCAATTTCCCAATATGGCCGCTGTGAAAACCAACCCGTGAGACAACCATACCCGGTCTTCCCTATTCTTATTGATGGTATCTTTATAGAAGAAGAATGACTCTTAGAAAATATTGGAATTGAATTGTAAAAATTTCGTATAAAAATTCAGAATACATTACATTGGCTGCAAATATTTACCAGCATAATCTCATGATGTGACTCACTACAAGTACTAATGAATCAGAAAAAAATAATTCAAAATTTGGAGATAGTCAATGAAATAACGAATGGTGATAATGAAAATTGTCATAAATCATTTGATAACCATTTCTAGAGGATGGAATAAAATACGTTTTTGTAACTCATATCAGGAACATTTCGAAAGAATATTCCTTTCTGAAAGATATCCCAAATGGAAAGGATATCAATAATTTCCATTAGAAGGAGCAACCTTGAAGGAACATACAAGAATAATTTCTATTTCTGTTATTTCGAAGATTGAGTGGTTGAAAATAATTGAAACAGCAGTCAGAATGATTTGACCAATGATCATTGATATACAAGATGAGATCACTGCTCCTCCAAGCCTGCTACGAATCAGTATTACAAGAAGCTTTTTTATTTTCATATTAAGTTATAAAATCATTTTCAGAAATGAATTGATCAATGATTAAGTATGTTTGGAAAGCCTGTCTTTGTAGCTACATATTTCGATACATATTTATTCTATTGTTTGAGTTCTATACTGTTCCTTTTTTTTCAAATTTTAATTTTTTGCCTCTTTTCAGCTTATCACTATATAATTTTCATCTATTTTTCCTCTACGAATTCGAATTGAACCATAGCCCTGCCGAAAAATCCTGGAAAATCAACCAGGCATTGGGCAATGATACTGTTAAAAAACGCACTGTTCAACGTTGCTTTGGAAAATTTCGCTCCGGAGATTTTGGCCTCCCAAGATGGTCCTCGAATTGGTTCTCCTACTCCAGAACGAGGGCTTCAGTTCCTTAGTGGAAATTATCCCATCATACACGGTGCGTGGAATGTTGGAAAAACTGGACGTTAGATCTCACACGTACTTGAAAGGTCAATAAGCTCAAAACGTTGGTGCTCCATGATTTAAACGATCGACAGAATGTGTCGTTTCGAGGTCTGTTCTTCTTTGCTCTTGCGCAACCAAAACGACCCTTCTCTGCATCGGACAGTTACCGAAAAAAAAACCGTACCACGGTTACCGGCTAGTGTGATTCACTGTAACTTTCTGCAAACGGGCCAAACCATCGCAGTAGCGTTCTGTTGTGAGGAAATCGATGGAATGTATGGAAAATTGTTTTGTCAGCAGCGGCCGGCACTGTTCGACAGTAGAGGTCCGATCCTGCTCCACAACAATGTCCGTTCGCACGTTTCACAAATCACCGTTCGAAAATTGAACGAACTGAGTTTCAAATCAATTATATAATATCACATTGTGTAATGTTCCTATGAATGATGTCTATTTCAGATCCATAACGAATGTCTGTAGTACAAACTGAATGGGAAAAAGTGATTTTCATATAATTCAATATCCATATGACAGTACTTAATTGTGGAAGTAACTGTTTCGAGGAGGTTTTATTTCTCCGTTTATATCTGAAACACATATCTACATAAATTTTTATGAAGAGTTTTCATTCTATTAGAGTGTTTTCTTTATTTCTTTGGATGTTTTTCACATTTTTCTAATTACGGGAAAGTAGAAAATCAAAATGTTTCTCTCAAAAACAAAACTCTCCTGAGAATATTTCCTTTTCCAATTCCATAATGATAATGCTAGATTGTGTAGTGATATCCTAATCAATTCAGTATTATTTCTCAATTTGCATTAAAGTGAAAATTAATTACATTTTACAGTTACCTGAGCTACTGAAAATCATGTTGAATTGTAATTGTTGAATATTTGAAGAAATAAACGGAACATATGAAGAGTATACATTCATGAAATATGCCAGGAATATCAATTCGATGACATAACATCTTATAAACAGCCAGACTACATAACATGCTGCTTTCTGTTGCCCAGATAGTTTTCAAATAACTCGTGTACATTTCCCCTGAATCCTAGGTCTTGCGAATCCTTCAAAAGCTGTTTATGGTCAACAGTATTGAATGCCTTTGAAAGATCCATAAAACAGCTACAGAATTATATTTACTTTTCAGGCTGTCATATCCAAATTATTTTTTAGATGATTCTAACTGACTAATTTTGACTAATGGAAAAAATTAATGAAGTTTTCAATTAGCAAAAGCGATAACGTCTTTTCTCAAAAAAACACTATCTGTGGAATCGACAGGGGACTCAATCACTCAATCCTCAATATTATTAGGACATGAAATTGATAAAGTTGCCAACCCAGTATAAGAAGCCTGACACAGTGTAAAAACACAAGTCATCCAAATCTCATCTATTTCTCAAGTTGGCAACACAAACATTGAACTTTCACCAATTAAATTACGAACATATTCAGGATTCTATAAGAATTAACCTGGATTTCGGGACCAGAAGTATCACTACTTCAGGTATACAGTGTCAATACTGTAAAGTATGTTACAGACCGATAAAGTTACGTTACAGTATTGAGACTTATTACAGTACCAAGACTATACACGTATATGCCATTAATTTTACTCAACTAAATAGATTCACATATGAGGGTATGAGGCTTGCGGGAATATGCGAACTAAAAACCAGCATGTTTCTTTGAAGGTGGTTGACAATGTTTCCTGGTGCATTTCATTAGTTCCGATTTCCATTGTCTAATATGATATAAATTGATTTTTAAGTGCACTTCTTAGAATCGCAGTCCGCGTTTGGTGGCTTGGGTTCCGTGAGGCTGCTAGTGTTCCCAGATCTGAAGCAGGTTCTGATGTTATACTTGGACCCAATTCTTCTTATCCTCTCCGACAAACTGACCAGCATTGATGACTAGTGTAGCACTCCTTGTGTGAAAATTAAGGCATCACCTTCAAATATACAAATCATCCAGTGGTGTGGGGCTCCATTACTCGTTTAGTTAGGGCAAATGTGGAACGTACGAACCCGGCAGACCTGATTTCTCGGGGTGTGACTTCCAATAGAGTTGTGAAAAGTTCACTTTGGCAGACGCCTCTGGTTTCATCATGTTTCAAATATTCATCAAATAGACCCGTTTTGCATTACACCTTCAAAAACTCCTCCAGAACATTTTTTTGTGTACCTATTAGTGGCGACAATACTCAAAAAAATATTTGAAATTTCTGATTCACCCACAACGGAATATCATTCGATTTTATTATTCGCTCCATAGAATCTGTTGTGGGCCATCCAATCTACCAAATCTTCTATGCAACGAGATCACACATTCTCGTGAAAATTGGATAAGAGAAGTTCATATCATATATCTCTTTCTCGAACAACATCTTCCCCAACTTCGATATCACAGACCGTTAGTTCATCACATTCTGAAACGCTCCAAGATGCCCGAAATGATATGATACACGAGGCAGTTTTTATCAATAATTTCAGAGGGGAAGGATGAATCGAAAGTTGGGCATAAGTTCGAGTCACGCCTAGGGGAGAAGCATTAAGAGCTTTCTCGTCGCTTTCTGGGTGCTAATGGGATTATTTTCGTAGGAATATTTCAACTTTGTTGTTTACAAGTTGTATACCGGGATAACCGAAAGAGTTTGATATATATCATCCACCAGCAATTGAAAACATTGATAAATACAGGGTGAACCTTTACAAGTGAATTATTTGAATTTTGCAACAAGGAAATCACACCAAAAAGGGAAAGTCATGTAGGTATGTAAGTTGATTGGTTAAATATGCTGGGAAGAAGAAAGCATCAGAGAAATTTCATCAAAACAATAGTGAAATCAGCAATATCGTTTCATGGGCAATTAAG
Organism: Leptinotarsa decemlineata; assembly: GCF_000500325.1. Taxonomy (NCBI): domain Eukaryota; kingdom Metazoa; phylum Arthropoda; class Insecta; order Coleoptera; family Chrysomelidae; genus Leptinotarsa; species Leptinotarsa decemlineata. The sequence continues at coordinate 91,639 of NW_019289988.1, read as the reverse complement.
CTTCTGAAGTTACTGAGGACATTCTGTCTGAAGACGATACATTTATTCGACTTTCAATGAAGCCCACTTTCAACAATAATCACGTAAAATCTTACCAACGTGGGGTGGAAATCTGAGCCACAAAACATCGAAAGCAAGTTTAGAATAGACAAGAAAAATGTCGGAACAATTGTAGAATTAGTAATCTATCAGTCCTACCATTTCCTGCTCAGTGGCTGGAACCGTTGATGAAAATTTTGCCAATCTATACTGATATAAATGTGAAAGTTTGTGAGGATGGGTGTATGCATGTATGTTTGTGGCTTTCTCACGCCTAAACGACTGAACGGATTTAGACAGCTTATACATCAGAAAAATATATAGGCTACAATTCATAAAGGTTTCGTGTATTTTGGTCATGATATAACGATAAGTATTAAGTGAGTCGAAAAAATTCTTGCTGCCTGAGAGTTACCTTGGCGTGTGCTGCTTATACCATTGAAGTTACATGCATATAATGTGCTGCAAATTTTAGCGTATCTGTTGAATTCTCATAAAAATTATGGAAAGTAATACAATTGTAGTTTTGAGTATTCGATATAGAAGAAATTTGTCTTTTACACTAAGTAATTTGGAGGAATCGTTCAAAAGTTATCACGATAAGTATAACTTGACGCAACTCAGTAAGCCATTTCGCGTCGTGTCTACTGTGAGACGACGGGGGCGATGCGTGGGGTTGAAGGGGCTGTCTAAGCAATGAAGCGTCATTGCCGAGATGCGACCTGAACGCGGACAAACGCGTAAGGGCAGACGTCGCTGACGGTTGTGTTAGTGTTGCGAATTTCTTTATAGATAACACAATACGATATTCGAAGCTATTCATTACTTAGTGCAGTTAGCATATTTTTTCAATTACTGTATTTTTGAAATAATATAAATTACTACCTGTTGCCCGCGCTAATATTAACGTACAGCCGAAAATGAAAATGCTTTGAATCATTCTCGGAAAGTTCATTCAAGTTTTTATTCAAGTATTTGAGAAGTATCGTTCGAGTTGTATTTAGTCAAACGTGAAATTTGGCAAACTGAATCTGTCAAACGTTTGCTGTTGAAGTATATGTGGAATAAAGATTGACAAGATTGTTTGTGTTGGTCAGATCTCCAATCAGGAGTAGCTCTCCTCTAATGTTTAGGGACGTAGTTCCAAAGAAGTTTTCGTTTCCCAAATGAAATAACATTTGGGATCTTGAAAACATCTATAGGTAGAAAATAGTCACTTTCCACTGTTTCATCTGAGAAACCACCTGTGTGTAGAATGGTTGTGCCATGACTTATTGGTGATGTGTCACGCCTTGTATTTATTGTTGACGATTCCTTGTTGTTCCACAACTTGGCGTGAGGGTGGCTACTAGGGATTAGAGAGAGAGCATAGCTCCCAGGGTAGGCCGTCAGCTTTTGAACAGTGAAGAAGGGCGTGGGTAAGATGGAGGGTAGAGCGCCACCCGCTTTATCAACCCTGGAACTTATACAGCATACACAACAAAAACGGGAAATTCACTCTAAACGGTAACCAATTGAATCAAACTCAAATCCAGTTAAAATATTTATAATTTCTCTTCCTAACATCTACACATTTCTCAGTTGGTTTCAAACTTTTCAACAAATCCCCTGATTTATCTGTCAGTTTATGAATTTTACCAACTGTTTTTATAGGACTCCCCCTACAATACTGGCAGGAAGTCTTGAGCTCTTGAGGCCATAAAATGTCAAATGTGAGAAGATATTGCTTATCTAATTGTAAACAATACGAAAATGTTCATATTACACCTATGGCACCTATCTAATTGTAAACAATACGAAAATGTTCATATTACACCTATGGCACAAATGTTCCAATTCTAAGGGGACTGTAGTGAACCCAGGCTCCCCAAGGAAGAAAGGAGGTTGCCGGTAGCCAAGCGTTTCGGCGTGGGTGATTTGTTCACTCACTCGAATTGACTGCCGTGTTGGTCGGTGGTTCAAGCCCTAGTCTGAACGATCGATCTTCACTTGCTATCGTCCAACCCGTGTTAGGAATCACACGTTAAAAGGTAAGACCTCGTTAATCCCTAGCTCGCACAAGTTTCGACTTATGAGGGTTGTCGTTCGTAGGGGTAACGGAAAAACAGATTTTAAACAGATACTTGAGACGTTGCTGTTTTGAAGTTATACTTCACCTTTGATATAGCTATATCGCCAGCTTACAGTAGGTTGAGGGAATGAATTCATCTACATAGACATAAAAGCATATACCCTACACTAATTAGTTTTTTCTTTTCGGGCAGGTTAGAAGAACATAAATCTTTGTTGAGATAATAAATCAAGCATCAAAAATCTAGTCACTGATAAGTTATTTGTCCCTATCTTAATATTAACTACTAACTACTGCTACTACTGTATTAGGCATTCATGCAAGGATGTCTAGTCTTACAGCAATACTGACACGAGGAAGCGGTATTCAGATGAAAGAAAGCCTAAAATGAAACAATTCATATTAGATGGAAACGGTTCACTGGAAGTGATGTCCGGGACGATACGTCTGGAGTCTGGACAGAATGATCAAGCTCATTCTCTGAATGTACGAGTTGTCTCGTTGATAAATACCAACTCACCTTTTGATGTCGTGTGGCCTATAGGTTTACTTTTGCCCCTAAGAAGCTAAGATTCAAATTAGTAAGATTCTGTTCTCCATAAGAAATTGAATCCAACAAGTGAGTTGAAAGTTTTAACAGCATCCAAATGCCAAGAATAAAACAATTTCCTATTCTTATAAAAGATGATTTTACTTTGTTAATCCGAAAAATCTAGAAGTTTGGACATGAATTACAAAATTAGCAAAAGGCTACCAAAAGTACCACAAAAAATGTTTTAATCCCGGCGGCAAGACATTCATGGAACCAAAGACACAGAACACCCTAACTACCCAATTCACCGTTGCCTCAGAGCACAGAATCCTTAGGGGATTCGAATATGTGTTCGAATATAACTAACGCGTTCGAATATATCCTTGTATAGTTGTTTATCATTGAATGGGAACTAAACGTATGACGAGGTATTGAAATATCCCAAAACTTTCATGGAAGTATTCATTTCAGGTTTAAATAGTCGTCGACCTCAAAACATAACAAATGACAAAATGAATCCGTAACAGATGTGTTAGTATCAAATGAAGTAAAATAAGTAAAATTTTGGTTTTATTAAAAAAAAAAGATAATAATCTACTGAAAGTAAAAATTAATTCAGGAAGTCCTAGGTATCAGTCATCACAGTACTCTCCCCAGCAATCCACGGTATTTATCGGATAAAAAAATAATGGAATCGTTGGGCATAGCGTAATATTTTTTTTAATAAATCCGTTCGATATTATTTTTTTCACTTATTTACTTCTCGAATTTTCTTCTCATGCTGTTTAGTTCATTTATTACCTCAGTATTACAAGGTAAATTGTAATCCGCCATTTTGCAGCTGCGGCCATCTTGAATTTGCATCTTTTTGAAAGTGTTCTACTATTCAACTAGTCAAGCCCTGATATCCGATACCCATATTGGGGTAGTTGTGAGAAAATATGTTTTTCCGCCATTTCATAGCTGCGGTCACCTTGAATTTGCATCTTTTTCGAAGTATACTACTATTCTACTAGTGCCCTGTCATTTGATACCCATATTGAGGTATCTGGATTTACAATGATACAGAATTCATTAAATTATATTGTCATCAAAACTAAATGTGTGTACCAAATATCAGATCTATCTGTCAACAGGAAAGGAGGCAATAACTAAATTTGAATCAAACAAACAAACAGGGCGAGCTAAATAAAACCGTTCAAAAATAAAGACAAATATGCCCTTGTCAATAAAGTAAAAAACAGATTTCGGAATTGTAGCTATATGTCATTAATGTAGGTAAAATACAAAAAAAAGGATTGATGAAAGAATTAATCCATAGAAAACCATCATCGATGATGAGTCGAAAGAGAGGGAGGTTGAGGGAGAGCCGTGACCAACGACGATCTGGAAAACCATTTCATCGAATTTAAGTTAGTGTATCCTCATATCAGACATTGCCAAAGTTTCAAAAATATCATAGGCACCATTTCGAAACTTTTCGTGTTTCTCTGTTGAGTTATTCCAAAAATAGTAAACTCAATATCATTCGTGGTATAAGCCAGGGAAGTAGTTGTTTTCCGGCAGGCATTTACCAGAACCTACGGTATATGTAGTTGGCAGAGATGAATATTTCAAAAATTCATTTTCGAATATTCATTTTTATATTACCTATGTTTATCTCTTCGATACAGTTTTTTGACAAAGTTAGATACCTGTGAGAGTATTGGTACATGAAATGTTTCTTCCCTGCTTGGGGTTTTGTTCACGATATGGAGCTGTTAATAATCTTTCTCTTAGATGAAGATTTCATACATGCCGTGTTGAAATCAATCAAGTTCCAGGCACTTTGCTGTTTTGGTCGCATCTTTTCTGCATTGATGAGAGGTGACACGTACCTACAAACTGGCCCGTAGGGGACCCTTCTCGAATAATTTCAGCAAGATCCTGCTGGTGCATGAACGGAAAACAAATGCGAGACTAATATCTGTGAGGTATCTTTCATAAATGTCTGTAGGATAAAATTCAATATCCAGCGTGTTATTATCCGGAAAAGTAGTTTCGGAATTTAATTTCGAAATATTTATTTTCTAAGAAAGTTAATCAATTGGTTCTGGAGTGGGTTGGAAAATGTTCTCTTCTAGGATATGAGCTGAATTCTAGTCTTTCAAAAAGAACCAAAAATTCATTTTAGTGAGATAGTTAGTTCCAATTACTTATAACTTTCATCTTCAAATATTCGGTTGTGTTCCGTTCGTAATGATACCAAAAAGGAAACATTTTCAATTCAACAGCAGTAGTACAGATTTCCATCGACTACAAATTAACGGATTCTCATCAGTTTACAGAAAATGATAACATATGGGACATATTCATTATGTCCAATGTATCATTAAATAGTGCAATCTTGAAAAAATGTATATATGATATCACATAACAAATATCAAAAAGTTGACGGAAACTCTTGTTTGACAGAGAAATTATTCATCAGGTCATTGTTTGTCATGGAAACAAAGGGAGCTATTCAGAGTAACTTCAGATCAAATCAAACAAGTAAGAAAACGAGTTTCGAGTTCGAACCTGTTTTCGGCATACAGTGATTTCATGTAATGTATTCAAGTACCGCTTGGATGAGCGTATGTGACAGACATTATGAAAGAAAAAAAATCAAACAATGTTCTTGTTATCTGTGCGAAGTCGGATCAATTTGTAAGTATTATCATATGATAATGAAACTTCCAACAGCATTTCAAAATACATTAAAATACATTATATTGTTTGGAAGTAGTTGATAAACTGGTATTTGCGTTGAATGCGGGGATGAAGGTTGTACCTCGAAGTTTCAGCAACGACTGACAGTCGTAACTGAAACATTGAAGATATCTGCCGTAGTAGCGAACAAAACTTCTGGTTCTCCAGTTTCCATGTCATACCAGGACAAATTTTGTTTTCTTCAATAGGAACTCCGGCTAATTGTAAACACTGTTAGAGCTTGACACACGTAACTAGAATACTAGAAAGCATTGGTTTCAGTTTTCTTTAAGTTATAATTACAAATGATTCTATATATTTCATTATATCCATATTTCTCACATTCATAACGCTTTCTCCTCAGATTAGTCTCCCTTCTGGTAATTGAGGCAAATACAATTTTTCGCCAACCAGATTAAAGAAAGAAAAGGTCACCCTCGCAACCCTGTTATATTTCACACAATCCCCTCCTGAATAATACCAAGAAACAGTGTCAGCCACCAAACAGAATGCAATTTCGCTATTGTATACAGAATCAAAATCCATTACCGAAAAGGGGGCTCTGCAGCTACTGAAAAGACGCAAGAACCTGAAGAATTTCATGTTAAGCTGATGCTCAAATAAGGGACAATGTGGAGGAAGTGCTCGAAAGGCATGTCAGTGAATACCGATAGTGGATAATCCATCAGACTTTGGAAAGGGTGAATATCAAGAGTGGGTAGTAGACCATATGCACCTTCTATGAGTGATTAGTTGCCGATCCAATAATGAAATTACTGGTATTAACAGAAATTTGTATGTATTCACCATAACGGAATCTACAAAATTATCACTCGAACAGTTGAAGAAAAGAGAAATGAAACTTTCTATGTTTTTAACCACTTTTATTTGTAACTGACGTTACTGCAGTTTCGTCCTATACGGACGAAAGTCCAAATAAAAGTCACAAATAAAAGTGATAAAAAACATTGAAAGTTTCATTTCTATTTTTTTCATTATGATTTCCTACCACGTAGTAAAGGCNTGTGAATAAGAATCACCGGTTAAATTTCCATCAATGAAAAATGGACCTATAATATTATTGCCTAATATTCCGGCCCAGACATTCAACTTTTGGGGATGTTGAGTATGTATTATTTATCAGTGAAGATTTCTGAAAATAGAACAGATTTCAGAACTGAGAACAGTTATGATTAGTTATTGAAAATGGTGATCCGTTAAAAAAAATCTGTTTTTTCGTTAACCAGTGATATAATGAAAGTTTCAGAGGGGTTCAACATCATGGCCGAGAATGGGGAAATTTTAATAAATCATGAAACTTCAACCAATAAGATCCGTAAGGTTTCAAAATCGCTACCTCGAAGATTTGTGAAATGTTTGAATTTTTAGTAAATCGTCAGTAGGTTTCATAATGAAGGGAGGGGACGTCTATGAAATTTTAAATAGTTTATAGTTCATTCACAAAATAACAAAAAGATTTCAATTGGTATTATGATGTAGTATGATTTTGTATAGGCCAGGTAGTGAAACGAGTTTTCATATCTTTGTTACAATCGGCAATATATTTGTGAGATATCGTTTATGATGACAGTTTATGTTATTCGACATCTTGAGACTAAAAAAATAGAGTCTCTTTTTTGATGCAGCCACGGAAAGAACGTCACAATTTTGCGGATTTGAAAGGACGTTTCAAAGTACTCCTGACCTAAAATTGATTTATCTCAAAGTAGATAATCAATTATCCACTATCGTAGGCTTAATGTTGAAGTCTACTTGAAACTTCCTATTGGGAGTCTACATTGTCGAAAAAATTAGGTCATACTCCATCCCAGGTATGAACAAACATTTTGTGTTTTCATTGATACGACCTACTTGCTTGTGAGAAATTTTCTGCAGATGTAAACGGATTTTAAGGCCGTCATTTTCCATTTGCCTCTGGACAATATATCCAGTAAAACTGAATTTGTTTGTCGCTAACTGATAATACCCTTAAGATCCCCCTTACTCCCCACTATTCTCAAAATAGTGGTTGGCGAATCTCTGCTTCTTAGAATCCTAGAAGGCTCACCTCTGTTGACATTTCTCAAACAAAGTAATCTTGGTCATTGTTCCTTATCGTTCAACTGGGACGCATTGGCATCACATGAGTAAGAGTTCAGCACTTTCGCGTTACCCACTTCACCTAGCTGCAAAGTGATTTTACTTAGTTTCAATTGTATTAGTTCAGTGTATGTGTTCGAATTTTAAAGCCTTTCTTTATTTACCTTTGAATAACCATTAACTGATGGTATGCATGCTAGACGAAATAGAACTCATCAGATAAGTAAGAAAACAAGGATATATCAACTTTTATAGATTGGTACCTGAGGTTAGAGCTGACAGTTATGTTCACAGTTTTTTTTACATCCTCTTCTTGTGAAAATAGTAACTGAACTCCATTATATTTGACCGATTCTCTCTTCCACATAACTTTTATCAATAAACGATTCGCAATGTTAATCGCTACTTTCGCACAGGCACCGCTCTGGCACCACACAGGCACCGCCTTAGGATTTTCTTGTAGTGCTTGTGTTTCGTCCTTGAAAAAAAAAGTAGATTTTAATACACGATAATTGTTTTTCTTCACGAAAAACATAATGATTGGAAAATATTTTCCTAGATAATTCAGTAACAAATGAATTTAACAAATCAAAAGTACTTATTTTCAATTTTTCGCAAATATTATTTTAGGCTTTAAACGGAGTTTGTCGGCCTCATTCTGACTTACCTGTATGAATACTCTCAAGATCAAAAAACTTTCAGGAGGTTGACAATTATTCCTATATGTTATAAGAAAGGTACATCATGCGATTATTCCACACAGGACATATCTTCAGTTTGTTAATTCAGGTGTCCAAAGAAAATATGAGGGAAAATATGACCACATACCGTAACTACGCCACTGTTTTACGAAAATAAAAAATAATAACTTCAAATTATCACGTTGATTAACCATGATTAGTGCACCAAGTTTGGCTAACATTCATTTCAGGTGATACTAAGTTTCATCAAAATTGGTTTGATAGTTTCCAATACAGTGTGTAATAACAAAAACTTAACAGAGCCGTTTTTGAATATGAAAAGTGAGATTTTCAAATGAAACCTCGGACACGTCGATTTCTAATTAAAGGGGGACACCTTTCAGACTAATCAGATTTTTTGTAGTACGCACCTCCTCGGAGGGGTGCGTCCGACGACTCTTATTTAGATAGGGAAAGTAGGTTGAGTGGCACCTTGTTTTAAAGGTCTTTCGAATACCTTTACATCTCTGTTGAAAGAAAATCTTTGTAACGATCAGTTTTCGAGATAATTTGATTTACAGTTCATTCACAAAATAACAAAAAGATTTCAATTGGTATTATGATGTAGTATGACCCTGTATATGCCAGGTAGAGAAACGAGTTGTCATATCTTTCTTACAATCGGCAATTCAATAAAGTAAAACCTCCACTGTCACGAAGTATATTTATGAGATATCGTTTTTTCAGATGACAGTTTATGTTATTCGACATCTTGAGACTAAAAAAATAGAGTCTCTTCTTTGATGCAGTCACGGAAAGGACGTCACAATTTTGCGGATTTGAAAGGACGTTTCAAAGTACTCCTGACCTAAAATTGATTTATCTCAAAGTAGATAATCAATTATCCACTATCGTAGGATTAATGTTGAAGTCTACTTGAAACTTCCTATTGGGAGTCTACATTGTCGAAAAAATCATACTCCATCCCAGGTATGAACAAACATTTTGTGTTTTCATTGATACGACCTACTTGCTTGTGAGAAATGTTCTGCAGATGTATACGGATTTTAGGGCCGTCATTTTCCATTTGCCTCTGGACAATATATCCAGTAAAACTGAATTTGTTTGTCGCTAACTGATAATACCCTTAAGATCCCCCTTACTCCCCACTATTCTCAAAATAGTGGTTGGCGAATCTCTGCTTCTTGGAATCCTAGAAGGCTCACCTCTGTTGACAGCGACATAAGAGCGGATCGTGAGCCTCATTTCTCAAACAAAGTAATCTTGGTCGTTGTTCCTTATCGTTCAACTGGGTCTGAACGGGACGCATTGGCATCACATGAGTAAGAGTTCAGCACTTTCGCGTTACCAACTTCACCTAGCTGCAAAGTGATTTTACTTAGTTTCAATTGTATTAGTCCAGTATATGTGTTCGAATTTTAAAGCCTTTCTTCAGTTACCTTTGAATAACCATTAACCGATGGTATGCATGCTAGACGAAATAGAATTCATCAGATAAATAAGAAAACGAGGATATATCAACTTTTGTAGATTGGTACCTGAGGTTAGAGCTGACAGTTATGTTCACAGTTCTTTTTACATCCTCTTCTTGTGAAAATAGTAACTGAACTCCGTTATATTTGACCGATTCTCTCTTCCACATAACTTTTATCAATAAACGATTCGCATTGTTAATCGCTACTTTCGCACAGGCACCGCTCTGGCACCGCACAGGCACCGATTTTCTTGTAGTGCTTGTGTTTCTTCCTTGAAAAAAAAAGTAGATTTTAATACACGATAATTGTTTTTCTTCACGAAAAACATGATGATTGGAATATATTTTCCTAGATAATTCAGTATCTAATGAAATTAACAAATCAAAAGTACTTATTTTCAATTTTTCGCAAATATTATTTTAGGCTTCAACTCTCATCTAACAGAAGTATTGAAATTTGAGACTTGGATTGATGTCACTTGATGTTTCAAAATAATCATTATGCAAAAAAGTATGGTCACATATGGGTGAATTTTCGAAATCGTTTCAGTTAAATAATATGACGAATAAAAAAAACGGAGTTTGTCGGCCTCATTCTGACTTACCTGTATGAATACTCTCAAGATCAAAAAACTTTCAGGAGGTTGACAATTATTCCTATATGTTATTAAGAATTTGTGAATAAGAATCACCGGTTAAATTTCCATCAATGAAAAATGGACCTATAATATTATTGCCTAATATTCCGGCCCAGACATTCAACTTTTGGGGATGTTGAGTATGTATTTCTGCGTATTGTCTTGGGTTTTCATCCGACCAATAACGGCAATTGTGACGGTTGACGCAACCATTAAAAAAAATTATCTTTCGTCCGAAAAAGAGATGTTATAAAGCAGCTCGGGATTTTGCATTAATCTCTCACTCATGCCCTCACAAAACTCCTATCTTCGGTCAAAATTATCCTCATTGAGTTCATGAACAAGTTTAATTTTGTAAGGATGGAATTTGTGGTTTTTAAGGTTTTTCCATGCGCTCATATGGCTCATTCTGGCCATTGCCGGAATCATCATTCACTACCCTTCTCTGAACATTTCTTTTCTTATTCAAAACCAAACCTGTCTCCTTGAATTTTGTGACCAAATCCTGAACGTGATTTCCGCTTAGGTGTTTACCAGGGTTTTGCTCGTTGCATGAAATTGATGTTCTATTAGCATTTTGGTCGTTGCCAAAAAACAAAGCAATAATTGAAATCCTTTCAGCCGTAGTGTAAGGCATTTTAAACAAATAACAATACACGACCCGTTTGAACAAAACAATCGAACGATGTACTAATGAAAACTGGAAGAGAGGAGTGGGTATTGATTTTAAAAAAGGAATTTTATTTAACAAAAAGCTGATAAGAAGAACTGCTTGAATTTTTTTTTATTTAGGCATACAAGTTACCGAGTGGTCTGTCTAATGTATTATTAACATGGCAATTTCAACTTCGAATTATCTCGGAAACTAATTGTTACAAAAATTTTTTTAACAGAGTTGTAGAGGTATTCGAAAGACCTTTAAAACAAGGTGCCACTCGACCTACTTTCCCGTCGGACGCACCCCTCCGAGGGGGTGCGTACTACAAAAAATCTGATTAGTCTGAAAGGTGTCCCCCCTTCAATTAGAAATCGACGTGTCCGAGGTTTTTTTTAAAAACTTACTTTTTATATTCAAAAACGGCTCTGTTAAGTTTTCGTTGTTACACACTGTATATGAATTTATACGTATTATTGTGACGGCCTGATTACAGTGAAGTAAAAATATTTTGTTCAAATTCCAGTAAGAAAAAAGTGAAAAAGGTTAAAACCAAACTGACTTCAACAAACAAATTCACGCACATAAGTGTCCACACAGTCCATTGGTTCGAATAACAAAAACTTATTTTTCATAAGAGCTTGAATAATATTGTTATAATTCTGGAATTGTCCTGGGTATATTTTACATATTGTATTGTAGAAAGAAATCTCTCCTCTCATTTAGAAATCATGCAGTTCCATCACGCGTTTATGGGGTATAAACTGAATAAAAAAGTGTATTTTGTATAATCTAATGTTCATATAGAAGTAGTTGGCAAAACGTATTTATTTGGTACATACAGAACTGGAAAATATCGTACTGCCAGAAAGCATTATTTAATGGAACAAATTAAACTAGTCCTAGGAAGTTAATCATTTGTTGATTTCGTTGGATAATCTACTTCATTCTCACCACATCCAACAACTGCAAATATCGCTTGATCATTTTCCAATGCGAATTGACTTTTATCAATATTACATTCAAGTACTACGTTAGGTCAGGTCAAAAGTGAGTCTATCCGGCCCTCCACCGCAACCCGCAAGGGTTTATTGTGGCTCACATCTCGACCAAATAAACCCAGCTTTTTAACGAAGCTAATAAGTTTTTATGACGAGTAATCTTCCAGGTCAGATGGTAGGAATGCAGCTCTGCTCTGAAGACCTAATTCCGTCCGCAGCGGGGCAGGCACAGAATATGATCCATGTTCTTTCATCATTTTCCAAAAGGAGGTGACATACACTGTTTACCGACTGTCCGAGTCTCTGTATATATGATGATTCAGGCGACAGTGACCTGTCGACATCGCAGTTTATCCCTACCGTAGTCCAACAACCGTTGGACTACGCCAATCCTGAAAAGTTTTGCTAGAAGTGCATAAATCCTCTTGTTTTGCTATCCAGGTGTTCAATAAATGACTTACTACATTTTGGAATGTGGAATGTACTGGAATATATCGAAATATCCAAGATCAAGGATGTTGCGGTACCACTTCATTCCCTATCCCAGAAAAAAGTTATCCTTTTCATGTGAAACGTGTGACTATGAAAATGAAAAATGCTGTAAGTTCTGCCCTCTAGAAGATTCTAGAAGAGTTTTGAGTTTCGTGACAGACCATTTTAAACAAATAGTCACAATATTTTTTTATTTGCCCCAAACTTCAGATTTCCAACTTCAAAACTGCCGAGATTCAATACAATATTCAAACTCCCATTTTTCCCCATGGGGTGGAAATTCCCTTTCTCGATGCCTATTTACGCTATACAAAGATCCTACCTGCATATTTCAATATTCTACGTACAGTAGCTTCAGCTGTACGTTAATATAAGAGTGTCAGTCAATCAATAATTACCCACTTATATAATATTGAATATCCTCAGCAAAACATAAACTGAAAGGATTAAAATGGAATACATTGGTTATCCCACTCCTACTAATTTTATAAATGCGTTAAGTTTGTGAGGATGTATGAATGTAATGTATGTATTCATATTTTTCATTTTTCACGCCTAAACAGCTCAACGGATTCAATTGTAAGTTGGTATATAGATAAATCATGACCTGGAATAACACATAGGGTAGGTTTACACGGTAACGCGGGTAAAAAATGCGGAAAACATGTAGTATTGTGTAAGTGGGTACCTATTGACTAACTGACTCACTTACAATAACGTACAGCTGCCGAAACTACAGAACTAAAAAATCTTGAAATATGAAGGTAGGTTCTTTGTATAGCGTATATAAGCATAAAAAAGGGAATCAGGAATTTCCACCTACAGGGGGGGAAAATAGGGCTTCAAATATTGTATCGAATTTTGTCATTTTTGAAGTTGGAAACCTGACGTCTTGAGTTACTGAAAAATTTTTATAACTATTTGTTCAAAACGGCCTGTCACAAAAGTCAATGAGACAAACCAAATTCTACGCGGGTGAAGCCGCGAGCAACATCAATTAATTTATATGTTTATCTTGAAAATACAGTTACTTAAAAAATATACCCACCGCTTCGAGATTCGAATTATGTGGTCGGTCGGTAGCCAGGCGGCTCGACGTGGGTGCTTTGTTCACTCACTCGATTCAACTGCCGTATTGTTCGGTGGTTTAAGCCCTAGTCTGAACGATCGATTTTAACTTGCTATTGTCCAACCCTTGTTAGGAATCACACGTTAAAAGGTGAGACCTCGTTAATCCTTAGCACGCACAAGTTTCGACTTCTGAGGGTTGTCGTTCGTAGGGGTGCGACAGCTTGTTAACGAAAAAACAGATTTTAAACAAATTTTAAACAAATAAAGATATTTGGCAAAACTATCACAACGACATCTGCCCTCACGGGTCTGCCCGCGTTGGGGTCGCGTTCTCGGCAATGGTTCTTCATTGCTTAGACCGCCCCTCTACCCATGCGCATCGTCCCCAGCCGTCTTACAGTAGACACGACGCGTAATGGCTTACTGCGTTGCGCCAAGTTAATCTCATCGTGGTAATTTTTAAACGATCCATCCAATTTATTTAGTGTGAAAGACAAAGTTTATCTGCATTAAATACCTAAATCGACAATTGTATTAATTTTCATACGATATTATAAAACGCGCATTGTAAAAAAGTATAAAAATTTCAATTGTGTTTATGACTCAGGGAGCAAGAATTTTTCCGACTTACTCAATAGTTATCATTATATGACCACAATTACAAAAAACCTTTGTAAATTGTAGTCTATATGTTATTCTGATGTATAAGCTATATGTGTTATGGGCAACGTGATTAACTGGGCATTATTAATAAGGACCGGCCATTATTAATAAAGCCCAAGAGCGATGGGCAAAGTCATTAATTTATCACTTTGACCGGCCATTATCAATAATGCACGACGACCCGTGGTCCATGTAATAAGTCAGTGTTTCAGATAGCTTGAATTCATCACTTGGACCGGTCACTATGAATAATTCTCTACTTGTAGCCGGGCAATGTGATAAATTGGACCGCGGCCGTAGATTGCAACATGCGAGGGGCGTGTTCGTGCGCATGTTACACTGAATACATTTATCTTGTAAAATGACGGCATCCATGGATATGATGAATATGAAAAAACGTTTTAACGAGGAAATTCATGAATTGAAATTAACGAAGGGGAAAAACACGTAGTTATTTTCTCTCGATTAGTATTATTCATTTTCAACCAAAGTGCAAGTGACAAAAGACAAAATCGCAGGCAAAACTCTGGAGGAATATCAGCGATTGTCGAGGTATAACAGTGAAGATCGTAAAACAGATCAAAAATTAATCGTACCAGTTCAAAATGACAGAGAACCAATTCAATATTACTGTTATTTGGAATAAACGTTTGATATTATTCACGAAACTCACATTTCTATCGGGCATGGAGGTAGAAATAGGATGATGAAAGAGTTCAAACGGAAGTGCAAAAATATTACTGACGAGTTTGTGGCGTTGTATTCGGATTTGTGTGAACCATGTAAAAAAAAATAAAGTGTTCCAAAAAATGGGCTAGTGGTTAAGCCTATAAAAAATAGTGAATTTAACTCACGATGCTAAGTCGATGCAAACACAAGCAGACAATTATTTTTAGTTCATCATGGTATATCATATCATTAATGGATATCTTCACAATATTTGGAGCTTCATGCATTTTGCACAGTGATAATGCCAGGGAATTTGTTAATGAAGTTATTGTCGAACTATGCCAAATGTAGGAAGAACCCAAAATTGTACACGGCAAACCCCGTCATAGCCACTCTCAAGGTTCAGTAGAAAGAGCAAATCAGGATATAGAAAAGATTGTCTTTACATAGTTGGGGATGAATGAAATCACAAAATGGTCGGAAGGGTTGATATTCGTTCAGTTCATGAAGGCAACAGCTTTCACAAGTAATAAAAACTCAGGTAGAACGCTGTTTATTGCAAAATCCAAACGGGATAGAATGAAAAAATCAGGTATATATAGAATAGAGTGTGGCGAATGTTCTGCAGTATATATAGGCCAAACCAGTAGATATTTTGACATAAGACTGCGTGAACACGCCTGTTTGGACAAAAAATCTGCAATGTACGAACATCTTCAAGAATCATACCACAAGATAAATAAAGATAACCTCAAAATCCTACACATATGTAATAAAGGAAGAAACATGAATTTGTTGGAGTCCATGGAAATTAACAAATCAATTAAAAACCACAAACTTATACCCCTTAACGAGTAACTCGATTTATGTAGGTCTCGTCTCTTGAATTTATGAGTTTAGCATCCCCTAGAATTTTCAGCGTTGAATTTTAAAATTTGGAACCTTGGTTCGCCGAACTACCTGTCTCTCAAATACCTGTCCTCGCAGCATATCTGGAAAGTCTAACATAAACGATATTTCAAACTTCAGATTTCAGTTTTATACTTGATACTGGGTCAAAACCCGAAACCGGTCGTATAAATGAAATCTACCAGTGGTATTTAGACAAAAGTTTTTTTCATNCCGTCCGATGTGTACCCGACAGATGACTAGTTCTCTCAAAACTTCCTGTTTCCCTTAACCGAGTGTGAATTTTCGGAAAGGTTTTTGAAGTAGGAGTTGTGCGATTCGGTAACGCTTCTGATACATACGTATAACGTCATATGCATTTCCGTTAATAAGTCTGTTTGTGAAATGTACTAAAACCATTCAACTATGCGTCAAGATATTATTTTTGGCATGACAGCACAAAAACAAACATTGGAATAAACTTACTAGCTCACTTGATACTTTTATTTTCAGAGTTCGCGAATCAATGAGAAGACGATTAGATGCATCGATTAATTCAAATTGAAATATTTCGAAAACAAATATAGGATAAAACAATTACTTTTGGCTGATTTCTACTAAGTTTTTTATTTGTTACGACCGGTTTCGGTTTATTAGACCATTTTCAACACAGTATAATTTAGTCAAAATTTATTTTCTTCATTTTATATTCAATATGAATTTCTACAGAAAAAATAGGTCATCAATAGAACAAGATTCAATGTCCCGTTAGGCGCAGGGCAATACCGGTGTCTCATCTATACCGTAAATAGATGGTAATAGAGCGGCGTCATGCTGATGGATATAGACTTAGGCTGCGTATGCTGATAGCAACAGCATTAGAGTCTCAGGCCTCCCGCAACAGGCCCTGCACATCGTGACAGGAACATTAAAGACACCATACTAGCAGCCTATGATAAACCTCTCACTTCAGCCCACTTCACCTGAAGAAAACAGGACAGGTACTTCAACAGGCCGAAGTCTTCAATGTTGTTAAAGAATACCCATGCAATGGCCTACCCTTGTCTTGGGCAGGATTGAAGTGATCTCTGCGGCTTTCGTATGAATCTTCTGCTGAACGGGTTTCAATATGTTCAGTGTCGAAAACTGAACCTATTTCATCAGCTGCTCGGGCAGCTGCACTTAAGAGAGGTGTTCCAACTCCTGATCTCCCTTGACCATGTGAAGTGAATCATCGGGAGCCGAACTCATAATCATAATCTTTATTTTATCCACAAAATTTATACACAAATGTAAACAATAGAAATTACTTACATCCTGCAAGAAATATATCAGACTAGTCAGCTACATAAAAAAGTAATACAAAAGACAAATGTAAAGTTTTGTCATAACACATTAAGATGTATAGAATGTATAAAGTAAATAAAATGTATACCACAGCCGTTATATCAATATGTAATCATCTTAGAATTTAAGGAATTCATCCACCGTGTAGAACATATTGCTGTAGAGAAACGAATGCAAATCAGATTTAAACCTCATTTCACTAGTATTCGTATCAATAAAAGTTTTTATTTAATTGAAACATTTTATGCCAATAAAATTTGGTGAGTTTTTGCCCGTCGATAATCTTGAAAATAATTCATGAATGTTATCTTTTTGACGTGTATTGTGTCCATGAATGTCAACATTCGTGACAAACAAATTCATTTTCTTTTACATTCATTATCAATTGGAATATGTAAAGGCATGGAAATGTCAGGACTCTGATGGAATAGAGGTTTACAGGTTTCCCGTGGATGAGCTCTGAAAATTGTTCTCAATACTTTTTTCTGGGAAATGAATGCCTTACCAATGTGTGCTGGAGAGCCCCAGAACAACAAGCTATACTGCAACACTGATTGCGCCAATCCAAAATAAATTAACCTTGAGACTTCGATAGAGACAGTATCTCTGAGATTTTTTATCATATATGAGATGGTGCTTAACTTTGAACATACTGTCATTATATGCGGTTCCCACGTCATTTTTATGTCTAGAGTTAGACCAAGAAATTTCATACTTTCCTTGCTGTGAACTGAACTCCCATTCAGACGTAAGTATAAATCATAATCGTGACATTCTTCAGTAAGAATCGCATGTGTTTTGGCTGCATTCAATGCAAGGCCATTGTCACTGCAATAATTATTTAGTTGTTAGTTACTATCAGTAAGTAGGTTCTCTAAATCTTCGTTAGACATGAGAAAATTTGTGTCATCGGCATATAATATTATACGATTAGAGGCAGTACACGTTCAAGATATATTATTGACAAAGATAATAAAAAACAAAGGACCCAGAATTGATCCTTACGGGACTCCAGAGGAGTCCACTACTGTACGCTGTTGTCGATCATTTGAGTAAGAGGAGGCCCAGTTCTGTGCAATTCCTCGAACTCCAATAAATTTAAGTTTAGTGAGAAGTAACTGGTGATCTATCATGTCGAAGGCGCGGTTCCAGTCATAGAATAGCCCTAAAACGTTATTTTTATCATTGAGTGCATCATAAACTAATTGAATGCACTCCAATATTGCAGTATTTGTTGATTTTTGTTTTTTGAATCCATTGAAATTTGAAAGTTACTCGACTTTTTCTAAATAGTTCGTTAATCTTGAATACGCTGATTCAAATATCTTTGCAATCTGACATTGTATTGAGATTATCCGGTAGTTCTTGATGCCCATTTGAGAGCCTTTGCCTTTAAACACTTTAACACATTTAGATTCCTTTAGATCAGGAAATTAACCTGAGATAAATGACTCATTTATCAAGTGTGATAACGGTTCAGCAATCAATGTACCAACCGATCTGAAAGATTTCCCGTTAATATCAGCGGTTCCCACAGTAGGTTTAGCTGCGGTTTTTTGCAGAATTTCTAAGATACCGTGAGAATGAATGTACACATGGTGTATGTGTGAATGTGAATGGTGTGTATTTTCTATAATGTTATCCAGATTGTTACTTACGGCGAAACATTGATGTTTACCAGTAAGGACGACAGTGTTCCATGTAAATGCAATTTGTTACCATTCATTCAAAGTAGAACTCCTCTGAATGATATCTGATTTTATTCCACAACGAATATTTGAAATTCAAACTGAGTAGAGAAAAGTATCTTCTGTATAATTCAACGTTCATCTAAAGGTATTTGTTATGAAATAATTTTTTTCTTTCGTGTAATTCAATGTTTATATGAAAGTAGCTGTTTCAGGAGGGCTTTCTTCCAGTTTGTGTCTAAAAGTTGCTTCTTTGCATGATCTACACATCCATGTATAGAGTTACCTTTTTTCAAATTGATTACTTCCTTTCATTGGAAGATTCCCACATTTTTTTTGTGATAGAGTAGTAGGAAGCCAAAAACTTCCCAAAAAATCCTCAAGATATCTTGTCAGGAAAGATGACACTGCGCCACTGACAACTGAATTTATATATTCTTTCTCGGATCGATCTCGTAGGAGTGAAAGTAAACACTGGACATATAGGGTTGGTATTACAACATTGGTAAAGCAAATAACGCTATTTGGTCTCTGATTAAATTGAGTTTGATCACTGCACGATCACGATTCCAGAAGCTTTTGATAATGGGATGGCCACAGCTCGCATTGAGTTTCAAGGACAGTGGTAATATTTTGTTGACTTTAACGTTTAATTTATACTGGAGATCTCTCCGGACTTCACATAGATGGCGGAACATGGTTGCTTGCAATATATGATGGAATTGGTCGATATTTGATGAAAATTCGTAACTAAAGTAGGTACTCAAAAAACCCTTTATTATGAGATTTTCACTGAACAGTTTTACAAAAACGCAACACGTGTTTCTCCATAGTTAGTAGAGACACGCTTCTTGGTGCGTGTCTTTACTAACTATAATCTACAATGCTTTATATCCATAATTTTACAATTTGAAGTACCTACACTTCAAGTACCTGCGTTTTACCTGAGTTTTACCACACACCAGTACCAGTTGTTGCTGCATTCAATAGTATGCTTCGCCGAGTATTGAATATTCCACTGTCTGAGAGTAATTTTCAGAGAGAGATGAGTTTGATTAAACAAAGATTATAAGGTCGATATTATACATTCTTTCCAGAAAACTACGAAAGCAAGTCATGGACCAGGTCTACCCAAATTCAAGATGCGATAACATCAGTTATAGGACATTGTTTTTTCCAAGTCAGACATGCATCCATGGTTATCCCCAGAAATGCTGTATCATCTGAACTGTCGAGTGTTTGATCATTTATTTGAATTTGTACTTTTTCGCACTGTCTTTGACGATTTTGGAATCTCACCACCTGAGTTTTTTCAGCATTGAGTTATAATGAATTTTTTCCGCACCAATTCACAACTGACTTCAGAGTACTTCTCAAACAGAAGATGATCCACATGACTGGACACCACCTAGGATGTATCATCAGCGTATGAAGATGTATCATCTGTGATGAAGTTATCGATTTCATTTATATAAAGAAGGAATAATATTGGACCTAGCACATATTCTTGTGGTACACCCATCGTGACTCCAAGTGCTCAGAATCAAAGGTAGTAGTGGTAGACTCACTATGATATTTCAAGCTAACAAACTGCTGTCTATTCTTCAGAAACGATAAAGTCCAGTCATAGGTAACACCTCGTATACCATACGAATAAAGCTTTGACATGAGTTGATATTGATTGACACAGTCGAAAGCCCTGCTGAGGTCGCAGAATATGCCAACAGGGCATTCTCCTGATTCCAGAAGCATTGAAACTGTTTCGATAAATGAAATTTTTGCGTTTTTTTTTTTTGGTTTTTTTGTTGGGAAAGTCTTTTTTTTTTTTTGGGATTTTTGGTTTTTTTTTAGGAATTTCAGTTACCTATTTAAATAGGAGTACTTCGAAACTTATCGGACTTAACGTAATTGGCCTATAGTTTTCCAGTTTTTCTGGATCATGCTTTATAAAAATTGGGACAACTTTGTCGACTTTCAATATTTCCGGAAATGATCCAGTTATAAATGATAGGTTAACAAGGAAGGTGAGTGGCATTATAATGAAGGGAAGAGATTTCTTGATGGGAAATAACGGAACTTCATCTGGGCCGGATGAGTATTTGTTTTTGATTTTGTTGCTGAGCAAAAAAAGTAATTCTTGTGGTATAAAAGGCTCTAAGAAAATGGAATGCGGATTCGTATTTATGGGACGATGGTTTAGTTCATCATCCACTTTTATTTTGCTAATAATTTCTGAAGGAGAGTCAATGAACAATTCATTGAATAGATTTGAGTTGTCTCCTCCCCCGCTTCTGAGAAAACTTATTAATGCAAGCCCCTTCAGACCAGATACGTGGATCCATGGCAGTCTTGAAATTTGATTCATTTATAGATACCTTGTGAGAAGAGTAAATACTGGGGAATCTTGATGCAAATTCTTGAACTTGAACCTCTGAAAACGTGGGAAGTTGTAGTTGCTTTAGCCCTTCCAATGAAGTTTTTTGGTCCACCCTTGATACATGGAGAAGCATATTTTTGGGGACGCCCTTTATATTTGTTTCTTTATTGTTTCCTACAATCATTCATCTTTTTGGTTTCTGTCGCTTAGATTTTACTATCTGCCATCGGTCAGCGTCATTTTTAATGGTATTGACCTCCACCCCGTTACTGTCGTAACATCACTTGAAATATCCTGAGCTGACGATGAATGTGAAATGGGGCTCTTATTCCTTGCCGGAACTGTGTCCATATTTCCTGAATTAATAATTTCGGCACATTTTATACTAGACTGTACCTTCAATAATTCGGCAGATATTTGCTTATCAGTAGTTTGGGAATACCCTACGTTTTTGCTGTCAAGATTAGTTCTTGAACGTCACGTCTATCTGATGATTTCTTGTCTCAAACAGTTTTTATATTATTGCTCTGTATTTCTTTCATTTCAACTTTTTCATGAGACGCTTGGCTTTTTACCTTGTTCATAATTTCGATTTGAGTGTTCAGTAATAGGATTTTTTCGCGTAGGTCTCTGATAATTATGTCTTTCTGTGTTAACAGATATGACACCACATATGTATCCATTTTTTTCTCACCGTGACTGTCTTCCAGCGCATCGAAAAACTCCTTGTCTGGATCTTCAGTCGAAACACTTTCCTTGGATTCACAACACACGACATATTTTTTTTTCCTCGAAAGTTTTCACACTTCTACTACTTTTTGCACAGCTCACATGGAAGCTACCATCACAGTTTATGCATTTGATATCACTGATAACTCTTGCTTTACCTTTCTTGCAATGCAGAGCGCTCGAACACACGTCCGTACCCATCAAAAAGAAAGAATGAGTAAACGAACCTAAATTACAGAACGAATAATATTCTTAGCAAATTTATTAAAGACAATAAAGACAAAACTTCGATGTCGGATAGATCAGGAGTATACAGGGCTTTTCATGATGAGTGTTAATTAGCCGTTTCTGACAAACTATTTAACGGATCAACCTGAAAATTTCACAGTATATATAAATCAATATGACCTACATGCCTAAAATATTTCAGACGAAGCGGTGTTGTCGCTTCTACTATAAAGTAGCGGCTTCTTTGATTTTTCAAATGGAACACCCCTCATAAAGAATGAGTCAATTTATTATATCGACTTTAATGATGATAATTTGAATGCATCAAAATATGAAAATTTGCTGAGAAATCAAATTTAAATGATTTTAAATAATAAACCAGGAAGAGAACGTGTATGGTACCAAATTGATGGTGCTCCACCCCATAATTTTCATTCAGTCAGCGAAGCTTTAACCGAAATCTTCGAAGACAGATGGATTGGTAATAATGGACCTTTTCGTTGGCCTCCCAGAACACCAGATGGCAATCGATTAGATTATTTCGTGTGGGGTTTCATTGAAAATATGGTCTACTCTACTCCAATAACAACAATGGAAGATATGAAATCGAGAGTTACAACTGCTTTCAATAGTTTGACTCCAGACTTGATCAGAAGCGCTACACATGACAATCTTTTGAAGAGATTACATGTTTGTTTAAGTAGAGGTGGAGATGTCTTTGAACATATTCTGAAATACACTGACGATTAAATTAACTCATTAATTTATGGATTTATTATTTTCAGTTCGTGTTTCAGCGTTAATAAAACTATTGTTTGAAGAGAAGTTTCATTCGATGGTTGAGGATTATTTTAATAATTATCTTTTCATTGTATTATCTGTGACTAATTGAGAAACATCAAACGAAATCTGTTTTACAAAAATGAGTGATGAACAAGGAAACCATGTCAATTTCCGTTTGAAACAGTTGAAAAAACGGTTGAAAAAAGAACTAGTATTATCTGAACAAAGTTAATCTAAAATTGGATGTAGAGCTCAAAAATGTTGAAATATACAGGGTGTTCCATTTGAAAAAATCAAGTTCCACTCATTTTTTCATGAGATCAAAGTATCTGCATTTTTTGAAGACCCTGTATGAGGCAAATGAAAATATGACTCGGATTGAAGATCCTTATAGCATCACTCCACTCCATTTCAAATTTGATCGTTTTAGTGCAAGAGAGTTCAAGATTATCAGCATTTATAAAAGTTCATGTTTGGTAAAAAAATATCGAAATTAATTTATATCTTCTAAACGGTAATAGATAGGTATAGGGAAATAGTATATGAATTTGTTGACAAAGTGATAATGAATCATAATATGATATTATATACGGGGTGTTCCATTTGGAAAATCAAAGAAGCCGCTACTTTATAGTAGAAGCGACAACGCCGCGTCGTCTGAAATATTTAAGGCATGTAGATCATATTGATTTATGCATACTGTGAAATTTTCAGGTTGATCCGTTGAATAGTTTGCCAGAAACGGCTAATTAACGCTCATCATGAAAAGCCCTGTATAAGCTGACTAGTGTATCTTACCCAAAACAGGGAGAACATTTGCTCTGAGAATTGAAGAAAATAGAAGTAGTTTCGTGAACAAAAAGATCAATTTCACTTCTTCTGGAGCAGAGGGTCACGAGTCTACATCAATCAATTAAATAATCTGCAGTTTATTCTTCATCTTGAAGTTGCTCACATGGTGATCGAAACACGTGTCGAAGTGTTAAAATAACAGTTTGCTGTTGGAAAAAAACTCCAGTACCATTCATTACCACACCAAAGGTTCCAAGCAATGCATCACAAGTACAATTTAATAATGACGACGCTTGAAAAAAGTATTGTATTTAAATAAGCTCGAAACAATAACGATCGAAAAATACTAGTATTATTGTCAAAAAGGTGACAGGCGCTTGATATACAAAAAATATGGCACAAAGCGTCCACGCTTTTTTCACAATAATACTAGTATTTTTCGTTCGTTATTGTTTTGAGCTCATTTAAAAAAATATTTTTAACTTTTTAGTTCGATGTTTTTCAAAAGCTTGTTTTTCAGTTTTTTGAACCATAAGTATTTATTTTTCATTTTTTAGTTTCGTATGATATAAAATCGCGTTTTTCAGTCTTTTTAAACTATATTTATTCTATCTATTCTTTGGGAGCAATCAGCCGTATATTGTTTAGAAAAATGACCATTGATATTTTTTGATTCCGGAGAGCGAGCCTGAAAATCAGGTACCAAGCCCAACGCAGCAGGCGCGCAAAGAGGGTTGAAAACAAGGCAGCAGGCGCCCTTATTAAAAAAAATATATTTTTTTTCAAATGATGAAATACATCGAGTTCGAATTATATCAAGGAGGTTACATACAGCGCCATCTGCCCGCGAATAGATCAAGCAATAATAGCGATAATTCTGTCAAATACAGATCCCGAGCTTGAGAGTTACAAACAAGCAAACAAACATGCATACATATAGGTGAAGCTAATAAAAGCGTGTTGGAAAATACTTTTTGCAAATAAAGAAATACATGTAAAGTGAGTTGAAATTATATCAAGGAGGTTACGTACAGCGCCATCTGCCCGCGAATAGATCAAGCAATAATGTCGATAATTCTATCAAATACAGATCCTGAGCATTCAAAAGGGAATAAATATGAAATGAAAAGGAGAGTTACAAACAAACAAACAAATAAACGTACATACAGGTGAAGCTAATAAAAGCGTGTTAAAAATGAGACTTCAACCTTCATAGTGATTCATTATATGAAAGAAACCGTTGCATTTGAATGGGGCATATACCATCGTGTACTTTTTGGTAACCCATGAAAGAGAAATAATATATAAATTGAATTGTTTTAAATGAAAACTTCCCGAAGAGCACAACCTTTCGACTTTTCAAGGAAAACATATTTACTCTTCAACCAATTCATAAAAGGCATCAATAGATTATTCCCAAAAACCTTCATACTGAATCATTCTGTCCATTGGTAAAAACTATACAAAAATCCGTTCGGTAGTTTTTGAGTTGATCGCGTTCAGATACACAGACATACGCTGCGGAAGATTTGGTTTCATGGTATGTACCGACCTGAGGAAAATAATGTGTAGGAATTTTATATTCTCTGTTTCTCAGAAACCGAAATTTTCTGGATTCTTCTTCAAGTGGAATGTTTATTTATAAGAAAGACTCTGTTTCTCAACTGAAATTCGGTCATCCCCCTAAAAAATGTCAGAAAAAATTTAAACAAATTTGTCATGTCATTTTGTGTTTCTCTGCCATGTGGTACGAGAACATGTTCTATGATTGTTCACCCACATTTTTTTTTAAATTTATGATTCAATTTGATCCCATGTAACTCGATGAGTTTTTTTTTAATCGGCCCAACCTTGCTTTCCCCATCACTATAAGATGTAAAAGATGATTCAAAATCAGCTATTTGAGTAATTTTCATAACTTCCATTATTCAAACAAGTTTTTGCACCAAGCTCTCCTAGTTAATAGCAGTCATTTCTTTCATCTTTTGCCATGAGATCATAGATGTATATTTATCATTGGTTTAACTATGATGGTTTAGAGCCGATATATCAGTTCTGATTTCAGCATCAATGTCTTTCCATAGGTGCGTCTGGATCTTCTTCTCTTTTCACGCAAACTAGATGTTGGTTTCAGGTCAATATAGAATCATGTATCACTTGCAGGTATTTTCCCCTCCCCCCCCCCCCATAAGTGTTTTTGTTCATCACGAAATTTTAGAATTCCTATATTATACAAGGTGTATATTGAATTATGCTATTAATTCTAGGTGGTTATCACGTGTCATTTTTTTTAAAGTTATCGATTAACAAGGTGCCACAGTTTCACTAAAAATACTGTTCATTCATTAATAACTCTCGATTATATTCGCCAATTTCGATCAAACTATGCATGTTTGTTGTGAGCAGAAAAAAGCTTTTTTTCATCAGATGATATTTGAAATTTAAATTCCAATGACACCGCAGAGTAACTTGATTGATATTTATGTTGAACATCATTGTACGCCACTGTTTTCGCTAAGTTAGGTATTGTTTGGAAAAGCTATTCTTCATAGAATCAAAAGTCTGTGGTACAAAAATAGAAATTACTCATCTTATGAGTGTTTCGATATTCGTCCTATTTGAACAAACTTTGAATTGAATACCTGTTTGGAAAGTAGAGGACGTATTCAAACTGCTAGCTTTTTCAAGGACAAAAACACAAACACTGTGCGAAAGTAGCAATTCACGTTGGATTTTAATCGCTTTGTGTTCAGATTGCCTCACAATCAATATGATATGAAAAGTGGAAAAATTAAATTTAAGAGTCTACCGCAGTAGTACACGAAATATTAGGTCAAAAAACCCGGACAATAGATTTGACACATTTCTGAAATTGCTAATTCATTCTGTTTCTACACTGATATCACCTGCAACATTCAGAAAATAACCTTTGATTTCATGAGGTTCCATCAGTACTTAGGAAAGGTTGGTCATTGTATAAATACCCCATTCTTCTGAAATATTCCAAAGCATTCTAGAATTGTTTTAATTTTTTTCTTGTGAGAGTTTTTATAAGGCAAAAAACACAAACACACAATCCTTAAGGTGCTCTACGAGCAGTGCCTGTGCAAAAGTAGTGATTCACAATGGATTTGAATCACTGGAGATGAAATCCCTTTAGAAAAACGTTCTCAGGAAGTTTATTCCATATAAACTCAGTTCTCCAAATAAAAGAGTTCTCAAACAGTGGAGTCCGAGGTGCACTAAGTTGAACCTCGATGAGCCACAGTTCATCGCGTATTTCTGATATGTACCGCTCTTGGTGGAATCAAACGTGCCAAGTCACTTGAACACCTCCCATGAAAGTGTTTATGAAAGAGAGATAAATCTTCAATTTTTTTTCGATGTTCCAGACTATCTAGATTACAGGTGATGTTCGTGTTTCCAATCACGTGGATGGCTCTTTTCTATATGGAATCCAGCAGCTTCAGGGTATGCTTAGGGGTAGAACTTCATACATGACAACAATACTCCGGAGACGGTCAGATTCATTAAGCATCAAAAACCTGGAACAGTGTTCCAGGCTTTTGAGCAGCCTCCACAATTCCAGCGACATGATTGCGCCAAGACATACTGTTGTCCATTCTAACTCCCAACAAACTTATCGAAGCGAAAAGCGGAATTGTCTGTCCTAACATTATTGAATCCGGTTCGAGGTTATTTTAGAAGAAAATCGATGCCTGAGTTTTCGTGGTATTGGATGAAACCTGGGTACTTCCACCCCAATTTGAAATAACTTCTAGATCCTCATTAAGATATGCAACCTCCTGCTGCTGGTGAACATGTGCATCCACAGCCGATGTCCTGAAATCCAAATGGAATAACAAGACAAGTGTGCTGTTGTCAGCAAAGCGATATATTGGATCCTTGGTTGTTTCCTCCCATAAGTCGTTGATATACAATAAAATGGGGATTGGAGACAGTATGGTTTCCTGGAGATCACTAGCGTTGATCGTAAAAGTATCCCAGAGATATCCATTGACGGCCACTTGCAGGGAAC
Source organism: Leptinotarsa decemlineata (assembly GCF_000500325.1). Taxonomy (NCBI): domain Eukaryota; kingdom Metazoa; phylum Arthropoda; class Insecta; order Coleoptera; family Chrysomelidae; genus Leptinotarsa; species Leptinotarsa decemlineata. Next base: position 63,932 of record NW_019289988.1, on the reverse strand, counting down.
GTTTTTTCAGTAAGCTGGACGGTCATACAAAAAAAAGATCCGACAAGCTTAGCATCGAAGTTTGGCCAGCATAGGTAATAATGACCAATAATCAAATCGAATGCTCAAAATGAGGACCTTGGCTTGCAATACAAGCATCGTCTTCTCGTCCTTGACTGCCGCACTCGTTGTCTTGTGTATGGCATTAGAATTATGGTTTTTTCATGAATATCAATCAGGTTACCCTCTGTGAAGTCACTAGAATTATTATCGGTAATCTAATCTCATGGAAGGAAGCCCCTTGTTATTGCTAATAAACACAACTAGTTTCATTGAAATAGGCGAAAAGAATTTTGAGTTATTAACAAAAACAATATATCTAGCAAAATTGAAACCCGAAAACGAATCAAGTTAAGACACATGTTCATATGAACTTTTCTTCAGAAAATATGACAAGTATTCATCCCATGAAATTAATGACAACAATTAAGATACACATTGTATGTCTGCCCTGGTCTTGATTGACCAGTTTGCAAAGCAAAGGACTTTATTGCCATCGTACTCCAAAAGACGTAGTGACTCATTCATCTCAAGATTCCATGACATCGGGGACAAAGATCCCCATGGGAGGAGACCCTTGGAACCCATATCAGTTTCACCCATCTTGGTCTAGTATACCAATCTGCCTCTAAGCATTAGTCTTTCCACCGGTAACTTGTATCATCGATTCTCTTCTCCTCGACGCCGGATTGTTGATTGTCGGGATGAATTATCGAACGTTCTCTCAAAATTTCAAAAAGCAGCTTGATGTAGTCTTAGTAACTTATGAATAATCTATACTTATGAACGAGAAAGTCACTTAACACCCATTCATTGCTGTTTCTGCGTACTGGTAAATCCTAGGAAGCTCAACAATCATGGATTCTACAAAATTGCATATGTAGATGACATAGTTATCTTGGCAAATTTGTGAACACACTGTGCGATATAGTGCAGGATGGGCTCAAATTAGCCCTATCAGACTTGATTTTTATTTTTTTATAAAAAAAATATTTGTTGCTGCTGAGTGTTTTCTATCCTATCAAAGAATCGTACTGTCAAAAAAAATTTAATTTTTTTATCAATAAAAATATTATGGTATGTACATTATACAGTCCATTGGGACTCAAAAGTTGCCGTTGTACATTTCCATATGTACACTAGAATGTACAAAAGGTCGCAAAATTTATAATAATACTTTATTTTCTATGGAAATTCACGAAACAATTGCGATTTTTCACAAGACAAAGGTGGACTTTACATTTTTGACAAAAAATATGACTTCGTTGCTTGCAACCTGCAACCTGCCTACAGAGGCATATGATCAACATTATCAAATTGAACATCAGCAATGGGTCTTTTCTCGCCTCTTCTGACAGTTTTTGATGATGTTGGTGTATCATCACAAGCTGAGCTGTGCTCTTTTTTTTATATTCTCAATGGGCCTACCTGCTTTTATAAGACCATTAGTTACATCAAAGCGGAAATGAAGAAAATCCATTACTTTATTTTTGGGAATATTTTTTAGTTGACAGTGTCTTTTATATTCCAGCCATGAATTAGCTAGAACAAAATCTATCATGTGCATTATTAATCGCAAAGTCTATTTTCATGATTTTATGAAAATTCTATAGGTGCTAATCATTTGGTCTAATAGGTCAACACCTCCCATTGATTGATTGTATTTTGCAATGACTTCAGGCCTCGGTATATTCAAATATTTATTAGATTTCTTGTCCCACCTTCTAGCAATATCTTCCTTTCCTTTTCCAATGAAGTTGGAAGCCATGCAAACACTTTTATTGTCTAACCATTTAACCAGTGAGATGTTATCTGCACTCCTAACTTCGTCTGTAAAATCCGTTTTTTCTTTTTTTATTTCTTTGTCAGATAACACAGGTGGATTTTGAAACCGATTCAGTCTCACGGTACCTGCTGCCCAAATTATTTTTTCTGTCAGAGCCTTCAAAACATTATAGGATGAAAAGTAATTGTCATAGAAGAGTTTATGATTATTTGGAGGAATCCTGTTTGCAAAATGTAAGACAACACTGCCCCCTAGTCCATGTTGGTTTAGATTTTGCCCATCTAACCCCGTTTCTTTTCCTTGGTAGAAGAGGAAATCATAGGCGATTCCACTTTTTCCACACAAACAATAATGTTTTATGCCCCAAGGATATGGTTTTCCTTTTACATATTGCTTGATGTTGAGATTACCGGTAAATGGAACCATTTGCTCGTCGATGCAAAGGTCTTCCTCTAAAATCAGTTGGGAACAACGTTTCCTATAACAACATCTAACAAAGGACGAACTCTAAAAAACTTGTCTTCGTAAGTATCAGGATGGCGAAGGAGGTCAACGAAATGCAAACATGTTCGTAGTTGAAAAAATGTGTCCCGTGACATATTTTCTAGAAATAGACTGATACCAAGAGTCGTATTCCAATATAATCTGAGTTTTGGAAACTTGTTCAGGGAACCGATGGCAATATGAAGTGCTATAAGAGTTTTCATTTCATGTTGATTAGTTAGCTTGAATGAAGGTATTCCTTTTTACAGAGCATACATATTGGTGTACTGAGGCATTTTTTTGAAAAACATCATCTCCAATATATCGTAAAAAATACTGCAATGGCGAATCTAAACTTTGTGGTGGACTGTAGTTATTTGAATCTTGTAAAAATGTAGTATCTGGAGTAATAATTGCCTCTCGCATCCAAACAATTGTTGATTTTGTTTTTTTCTTCTTGGTACTTGCTTGAGTTGATGACTCATTTATGGTTTCTTCAAGTTCTGGTTGATCTTCTTCAGATTTAGACTCGTCGAAGGATTCTGATGATACGTTTTAAGCGATTTCTTTTTGTCCAATTCTGTTGGTTTGTTGTAGAACATAGTCATCATCGCTGCTATAATCCGATCAAAAATCTATATATGAAGTGTCATCTTGAATATATTCTAATAGATCTTTTGTATCTGTACCATTATCCAGATTATAACGCTCTTTTCTCAGTCTTTTTTGTGTAGGTGTCCTTGATGGACCTTAAATAGGTGAAATTTTAGTGTCAACATAGCGTTTATTCAAGACCTAATGTACAGTATGATGTACAAAAGTTGTTACGAGGACCTAATGTACATGATACTGTACACTCATTCAAAACGTGGATTTGAACATCAAATATACTATTTCATGCTTCGTAGACTTATGTGAGAGTACATATTCATCAATAAGTAAGTTAATGTGCGAAAATTCAAATGAAATTACTCAAAGTTTCAGCAAAAAACTACAATGAATGATCACTCACCAGGTAAATCCAATTTATCGTCGGCCATGTTCAACAAGTTATAAATTAGTTTAGTCCCTACCTATTAGATGTCGCTGCTCGTCTCAGTATTTCAAAACACATGTGCATGAGAAATGCCACACGGTCCCAAAACGTAAATTGCGAACAAAATAATGATAATAATAACTGATTAATAGTATGTACACTATAGGGTACTAAGGGTCTGAAAGGGTTAATAGAAACATGGTGTAAGGAACATTCACTGTCGATCAATCCCAAGAAGACTGAGATGGTTCTTTTCACTAGGAAAAGACGTTTATCGGGCTTAAAACCTCCCGGAATCTCCAAATGCAAACACAACTTCTCTGAAGAGGTGAAATACCTTGGTACTACCGACAACATGAAGTTCTATAAGCAACGGTCATCCGAAAAGTATATGAATTATATCAAATACAGCGATTGGCTTGTTTGAACATCACAGCAGCCATGAGAATAACACCATCCGCGGCAATGGAATTATGCCGTCAATTGGGTCAATTGAGGCTGAGCCTATGGCAAGAAGCGCTTACTGTGCATCCTCTGCTGCAGGCAGCCAGTGATGCAATTGAATCCAGGTTTTTGTTGAATAAACCCTACCAAATACAAATCAAACAGAACACAGATCCTACAAATGGCTGGTATCTCAAAAGAAATAACCAGGAAAGGAATTTCTGGCAAAACATAACAATCTGCACTGATAGTAAAAAAGCACTATTAGCCTTGAACAGACGTGTTACCTCAGGGCTAGTACTAGAATGCCACCAAGATTCAGCCAAAGCCTCGGTAGATAATATCATTATTCTACGGTGGGTTAAAGAGCACGATAGAAGTAAAGTTAATCGCATTGCCGACTCTTTAGCCAAGGAAGCGGCTGGACTGAGGATTTAGGACTCAGTGACACCTACGGCCTCGAATAATTGCGGAACCACACAAATGTCAGACTCATGCTCAATCCCTGAAGGTATGGGATGGAATCAAAAGATGCAGTCTTGCAAGGATCACCTTGGCAAGACTGTATTTCTAACAGGCCACTGTCAACTAAGGAAACACTTCCATAATATGAGGCTAGTGGACACACCTCTATGCAGGATGTGTGAATAGGAATATGAAACTGTCAGGTATGTCCTATGCGAGTTTTGAGGTATCGTCAATGAGAGAGTGTATTTTCAGTAAGACTTGGCCTACACCGACCGATATAAAGGAGATGTCTCCTCCTGTCCACCTTCCTGGATAGGAGAGGATGGACAACTCCACGTGAGAATGTAGGATGGGTCACATGTGGCCTAAGTGCTGTGAGCCTACACTCACCCTTCCTACTCTACAGATACTAAGATAGGTATTTCTCAAGTCTTAGATGCGCACTAAAGGTGCTCAACTGGGGCGCCCCCCGTGATGTTAAAAGTGGCGCGTTTACATATGAAGCTTACTTTTTCATCACTGTTTCTCTAAACTGCTATATTTTGGGAGGCTGAAATTTTATGTTGTAGATGTGCAATGAGAAAGGATTTTTAAATATTCCAACTGGAGCTCCCCCACTGGGAATGAAAGGGAAGCATTTATCTACAAAAATCACATTTTCATCACTGTTTTTTCACATAGCTATATTTTTAGAGGCTGAAATTATGTATGTAGGTTCGTTCTATGGTGTAGATGTGCAATAAGCAAGGATTTTCGAAATGAGATGCCAGTCGCAAGGAGAGGAGGCGCGTCCATGAAACAAAAATATATTTTTTTCACTGTTTCTCCATGCCCTTGAATTTCAAGTGGGTGAATTCATATTTAGTATCAGCATTGCACACGTGTGGAGCCGTGGCGGGTCACTAGTAGTATATATTTTTGTTAGTGATAGATGTAAATAAATCCATATTGGAATGAACAATGGTAAAGCTCACATTTGCAACTTTGTTTCCACAGAAGACGAAAACAAGCTGCAGTCTATACAGAGGAAAAAAACCGGAAGTATTGTTTATTGGTTGAGCCTGAATTTTCAACTCTACCACAGGCGAAATCTGAAAACTTTGCATATCCAAGTAGCAATTTCATTTTTTGGAGTATGGAAGATTCCAAAAAAACGCGTTTTTTGAAATGATGATACTCAAACAGATTTGAGAAATATGTGAAATTGATTATCAATCTACCAAGGTTGTGTCTATGATATATCATAAGTATGTCTCTGAATATTTCATTCATTTCTGTACCAATCCCTTGAATAGAAAGTTCCAACTCCAACAATGAAACACATATTCCGTATTTGCTCTAGAGAACGAACCATTCTTACACTGTTTGCAGAGCAATACAGGAGATAGGAATGGGGGATATCGCTATTGACTCACGGTGCGATTATTTCATCAAATGACTATGGGTCTCTCGGGTAAAGAAAGGGTTATATTGATATGAGATCAAAATCAGTGAAGGGGTTGGATGAGAAATTTGATTTGGGATTTGTATCTCCTCCCGCAGCTTCGCCCGCGTATAATTTGGTAGTTGTAGTACTAATTAGTAGTATGTTGCTGTATCGGCGTGCGCAGCGTTATAGAACAGTGCTTTCAAAAAATTGTTCTACAGCGCCATCTAGTGGCAAGTTACAGAAAATTGATAGCCTAAAAACCTTCCCTATGAAAAATTACTTATACATGTCAAGTTTCCTCACGATCGGTTGAGCGATGTAGAAGTTTATCACTTACCAACCAACCAACCAACCAACAAACATCCATTTTTATATATTAGACAAACAAATAAACGGAAAAATTATCAGTTCAGTTATCTCAGAGTTTTTCATCCCTTTCAATAACTAGTAATTGTCCGAAAGACACTGATAACGCACGCATGTCTGAGAAGATCATGAAATACACTTTCATTCCCACACTCACCTACGATGGAACTTAAAATGCCGTTAACCATATCAATGATGTCTTGAGTTGGAGCTTTAATGTTACCAGATGATACTTCATCCATTATGGTTCATGGCAAAGATATCATTTCAGGGGTGTAAAAGGTATAATGATCATCATACAAAGAATAGAAAGGAAATAAATTGCATTCAGGTTGATTCCATTATTTTGAAGATGAGTGTGAACTCCTAGTAGCAATTCTGAGAGACTCAATTCTGCCACTGAAAATCCCTATGATCTATGGTGATATGGAACTTGATAAGAACAACACAAGTCTCAGAATTTTATTGCAGGTTTCAACGTGAGAAGATGAAATTCCCAAAGCTCTATAAAATTTTATCAGAGTTCCTTCGAAAAATGTGAACTTTCACGGCCAGAAATGGCTGTATGAAGGCTATTGTCCGGATTCTCTGGCCGTGGTCTGCAGGTTTTTATGCCTGACGTTTCGTCTACTGCTGCGGTAGACATTTCCAAATACGATATGGTAACGGTCACACAATAACCGAGCTAGTGCTCTGGTTCTCATTTCTGTTTCATCCAACGCATTAAGTACTACTTTGGATATAACAGAAACAAAAACTTTGGATATATTCAAGAAAATTCTTGAAGTTTTGTCTTTGCGTTTATCAATGATAAACAAGTCTCTTCAAGGCTGTCAGTTGCAAAACAGAGTTCGAAGTCGACTATCGTACAAGATTCATTTTCTACAGCTATAACTACAAGGGTGCTGGTTGAAACCAGATGCCAGAAAATGAAGAAGCCATATTAGTGTGAGTTACCCACAACTGTTTATCCACAGTTTATGACGAGGGACAATCGAACAGGGTTTAGAATGAGATTTGCGAACAGCGTTGCCAGATTGCAAACATTGGAAATTTTACCTGTACTTCGATGTTATCATTTTAAAAACACGATATATTATTGAAACATGTCAAATAAATGAGTCAGCATTCTACATAAACTCATTATATCATCAGCCAACTGTCCCTATACAAGCATTAGTATACATTACATTATATGTAAAATAAGAGTATATTATTATTCAGGAAAAATTAATTTGTACCGAAACAGGTAGCGCATGGGAAAAGTGGTTTATCGGTAGAAATTTTATGACTTGTAAAAAGTATGTCATTTGAAATATCCTGCGTTGAACAATACCGAATGCCCAGGAAAGACTAATCCACAAAATATCAAATTAATAAACTCATCAATACATAAACTCATTATATCATCAGCCAAATGTCCCTATACAAGCATTAGTACCAAAAAAATGTAAAATAAGAGTATATTATTAGTCAGGAAAAATTAATTTGTACCGAAACAGGTAGCGTATGGGAAAAGTGGTTTATCGGTAGAAATTTTATGACTTGTAAAAAGTAGGTCATTTGAAATATCCTGCGTTGAGCAATATCGAATGCCCAGGAAAGACTAATCCACAAAATATCAAATTTCTCACTTATCAAAAATAGTTTGTGAATGAAAACTTCAGAATATATTTTTCGAAACTATATCTATCTCGATTGCACAATTTTTGTTGAACCAAGGTTTGCCGTTAAAAGGTCGATCAATTGAAAAGGAATATATGCATCCATGGATGATAGAATAACTTCCGTGCCTTCAAATGCACAAGTTGATGGACCTTTAGAGCTGAAACAAACACCTATCCAGAGGAAATTTTGGAAATGGTCTTGAAGATCCTCTCATTCAGCCGATTTGTAATGCCAGTGTTCCACGTAGGTATAATTTCGCATCATTCATATGCTTTATTGTGTAGAAATCCTGATTCAATTTCATAACGAATGTATGGAGTACAAACTAAATAGGAACTTTTATTGTATAATTCAATATTCATATAAATATAGTTGTTTCGGAAGTATTTTTCCTTTCATGTAATCCAATGTTTATATAAAAGTAGTTGTTTCGAAAAGGCTTCATTTTTCAGTTTGTGTCTGAAAGCTACTTTTTAGGATGAACTAAACATTTTTGTATAGAGTTTATTTTGGATATAATTGCTTTCTTCCATTCTCTGGAAGATTTTCACATTTTTCTGCTGAGATTCGAGTGATTTATATTTTGTCCTCTGATCAAACTCTCACAATCAGATCAATTTTTGTAGTATGGAATAAATTCTATCCAGAAGTTATTGCTAAAATCAGCAACAGTAACAAATCCAGTCCAATAATGAAAGCCAGCAAATAAAAATGCATTCCAATTAAAAATACAAATCTGAAGTGCACAAAACAGGTATGTAGAGCGCAATGGGGGAGAAATCGGCCGCACTAAAAAGCACTATACTTGTTTTGTGTGAAGCTCCAACTCTGAATAATTACTGAGTGTATCCTTCACGTGGAAAAGAGGATATACCAATCACAGTAATTGGAATGGACAGAAACAGTGGCGTCCATCTTCAATATAACACAACCGCTCCAAAAATGTTTTGCAGTTGAATCTATGATCTGTGTTCTATGAACCAAAATTTCTCTATTATATTTCAGAGTTCTCAAAGAGTTTGAACAGTCGGAATACCCGCTAACAGAGAATTGGCGTCACTGTACAAAGTGGAAACAGTTCTTCGTTATCAAAACTCATCCAGTTCTATGCAAAAATCATCTATTTCTTCTTCTGCAAGTGTAAGTAGAATTTATGCTCTCAGACAGGTTTCATTTACTCAGTTACGGATCTATCAAGTTCCACGAGGCTGATGTGAACAGAAGTTATCAAAATTAACGTGTCAATTCCGATGTAGAAAGCTTGTATATCAACTTTCCTATGAATAAAGCTATACAGATCATACAGACAAAGCTATTCAAAGACAAGAACCTAGAAATAGGTTATCACTAGGATCCTGTATTTGGAACTGCTATTTCCATCAGAGTTCCAATATCGAACTGGGTTTCATCAGAAATGATCTTCAACGTATTATTTACTCCAAAATCACTCCGAAATCTGGTGAAATAGACTCGTGACGGTAGAGAACAATAATAACCCTACAAGGAGAAGTTATTTCAAACATTGCCACAATTTCGTACATCAAAGGGCTGCTAAAGAAGATGAGAATAATGGAGTCTAAGTACAATATAAGAAAATTCTTCAGATCCGAGAACACCATCAACTGAATCGACCAATTTCCATTCCATCCTTAACAAGTTTGAGAAAATTTTAAGTTATTCACTAACTCCACTCGAACTCTGATTGTTGACTTGTTCAATTTGTATGTGGAAAGAATCACTGAGAAATTAACAAGTCTTGATGATAATGAATGAAAAATTGAGTGACAAGGAGAAAGCTCAAGAGTCGGTCAGTTGAAATCTACTTTGAAGTGAAAAATCTGTTGACACTCATCGGTAACCTTCGATCCATTTTGGGATTTCTCTTCATCCATACTGTAAAATACCAATGAACTGAGACTGCCTATATGCTTGGAATTATAAAAAAATCTAGTTGGAGACGAAAAACCGACATGTAAAAACAAAATAAAATCATAAAATATCCACCAATCAGTAAGTCTTCACAAATTTCAGTAATACATTCAAAAATATTTTTTCTACAGAATGTTTTGAAGATATAACGTTACCATCAACTAGAAAGTCTGAACTTGAGTAATTAGGCAACAAACAATATGGCCACTTGTTATAACTTGGCGCCAATAATATTAAGACTATCAATCATTATGTTAAGTTTGTGTTTTGGTTATGTATTCATTTTTATGGCCATTTCTCCATCTTCTGTACAGATATAGTTGAGTTGTTTGCCTTTGGTATTCGTGGATTATTCTCTTCTTGTTTTTCTTTGAAGTTTCCAACGCCATTCCATCCAAGCTTTTCAATAGTATGTCTCCTGTTATTGACATATAATCTGCTACTTTTTCAATATAATTCATTGTTTGTATCAAATCATGCCTTTGTAAATAGTTCATTTTGATTCCATTTTGGCATCTGCGCTCATTATGTCTACCTTAATAAATTATATTACCTTTCTTATCAAGTACCAGTTGATAATTCTACAATTTTTGGGAGGAAAGATTGGTTATTATTCTGGCTGAGTATAACTCACAGATCTATCTGACCAGAAAGCAATTACAGTTCTCTCATGTCTCCTTAAAATAGTGGAATTGACACTGGAAATCAGATTGATGATTGATAGCTTCGTCAACGAAAATCATGTGATTTCATCTGTACAATCTGGATAAAGATCTCAGCATAGAACCACCACACCTTTCTATAAATTACCGATGATCTCTTTGAAGCACATAACCTCTTTGGTACTTCCGGATACATACTTTTGATACACTCGATCACGAAATTTCATGTAACAAACTCAACCATTTTGATTTTTCTAGGGAAACAGTATCACTCTTAGAAAACTATCTCCCCAATCGAACGCAAAAAGTTGTTGTAGATGGAGTACGTATTGAATGCTTTCCTGGTGTCAAAGGGAGTCGCACAAGGATTCATTCTTGAATTCCTGCTCTTCAGCTTGTATGTTTGTGATTTTCATCTGTTTGAGAGAAAATGCAATATACATCACAAGCAGACGGCACGCAGTTATATTTTCATTTTCCTTTTCGAAATTCTACCTATACAGTTAAGTGTTTGTTGGAAGTAAATTGATAGATTGCAACAAAACTAGTCACAAGTTCAAAATACAAAGGTATATATAAAAATATGATTTGCACTGAACATAACGATTTTTATTGTCTGATTTGTTTCAAAGTGTCACAGTACAAATAGTGTGTATGAACATGGGCTCATAGATACATTCAATAAAACGGATGATGATTCAAGTTCATAATTGCATTTCTGATAAAAAATAAGAAAATATAAATAGAAATATTTCTGAGTACGAAGAAATGAACTTTAACCGTTCAAGCTAGCCTTGAATATACCAACACAGTAGGTTGAATGGACTGACGCCTATCAGAAAACAACTACTCCCCTGGCTAATACCACGAAGGGCGTTGGATTATATTCGACAGGCGTCAGTGCAGAAATCTTTATAGAAAATTTCCTGCATATGCAATTGGCAATACAACTGAAACAGTCGACCTTCAATTTTGGAACGGTCACACTTGCAGACCGGTTTAGGGCTCATTAGCCACTCATCAGTGCAAGATAGTGGCCATCATCGACCTAAAGTCAATGATATTCCATAATTGAAAATTCTAATTCTTTCAAAGTATTTCATTCCTCTTCCTAAGTTGAAGTGAAGAACAAACTGTCACTCCATCTAGTGGACGAGGTACTTCTGAATATGGAAGATAAACTTTCTTATTAGTCAGTGGGCTATGCTTGAAGACTGTCAGTAAACAGATCTAAAAAAATGAACTTTAAACGTTCAAGCTAGTCTGGGATATACCTACATAGTAGGTTGATATAATCCAACGCCCTTCGTGGTATTAGCCAGGGGAGTATTAGCCACTGATAATAATGATAATAATATTTATTTGTAGTTTCTTATTACATATAAATACAATAAATAATCAAAATATGAACATGATAAAAAACAACTACAAATAAGGCTAGAAACAACATGTTCCGGAAGGGTACTGATCTTAGTTCTAGCCTTGAAAAAAAGAAAACTAAACAAGAGAAAAAACAAAGAAAAAAAAAAAGAGAGAAAAAGAGGGGAGAGTTATTACTGAAAATTTTTTAGAAGTATAAAATCTATGAAATCAATGAAATCAATGGCTTTCACTTGAATGAAAAAACTTTATTTACTTTATATTTTTGTGGAATATTATTATACAAACTATATATATATTATAACTGAAAAATCGTCGATATAGAGTGGTTCGATGGGGGGAGGAGAAAGTAACCCTTTAAACCTCAAATTTAGAGTGTGAACATCGCTATGAAATCTTATTTTGTTATACAAATATGATGGACATCTTTTAATAAATATTTTATGAACGAGGGTAGCCGAGTGTAAAACACGTCTATTTTCCATAGTTAACCAATTGGTTTCCTTAAGTTTATATGAAATTCTGTCATATTTTTTAATACCATATATATACCTAAGACATGATTTTTGAACTCTCTCAATTCTTAAAATGTCTTTTTTATCCAGGCATGAACCATACACAACATTACAATATTCAAAATGACTCAACACAAGCGCATTTGTTAATTTTATTTTCAAACTTATTGATAATAAATGACGATGAGGATAAAACATTTTCAAACTCATGTAACTTCTTTGAACCCATTTTGTGGCATGTTTTGTAAACCTTAAATTCACGTCCATTTCGATACCTAATTTTTTTGCCACTTTCGTGGGGCATATTACTGTATCACCAATAACAATATTAATATGTCTTTCCACCAAGCTACGATTAGTACCAAAAACAAGCAGATTAGTTTTGTTTGAATTTATTTTGGGGTTATGAGCTTCAGATGCTGAAATAAGACGAGCTAGATCTTCATTGAATTTTTGATTATCAGTAGCAACGTCATTAGGGTTGAATGATAGATATAGTTGAGAGTCATCCACATACATATGTGAATTACAATGTCTTAAAACAGAAACTAGATCACAAGTGTATATGCAAAATAATCAGGGTCCAAGTATATATTCCTGAGGCACTCCAAATTTATTAAATTCACTGCTTGATTTTCCCTTCGAAGTTTCTACAAACTGTGAACGATCTTCAAAATAGCTTTTAATTAAATTTATAGCAGGTTTAGAGAACCCGATGAAGTTCAAAATTGCCAGTAAAATTGGATAACTAATAGTATCAAAAGCTTTGGAGAAGTCTATAAGAATCAAAGCAGTCGTGTTACCTTTGTTTCGAATATATCATCAGTTATTTTCAAGAGAGCAGTTGTACAACTGTGTTCTTTACGAAATACTGACTGGTTGATTGGTAAAATATTAAAGGAATTTAAAAAGCATTTGATTTATATTATTTTTTGAATTACTGTTATAATAATTCAATAACTCATTACTAGGTACAAAATGTTGGTCGGAATTACTCAAAAAACATTTATTGATTTCAATAGGATCATTAAGTCTTTCTGGCAAGTTATTTTTTTACGAGAATATATGTTATGAAATTTTTAAGTTTATTCCATAATAATTTACTATTATGGTTACCACTTATAACCTGATTAAGATATGCTTTTTTCTCATTTCTTATCATGATATTGGTTTGGTTTCTTAGCAATTTATAATAGTTCCAATCAGTAACGTTCTCAGTTTTTTTGATTTTTTTAAGAGCTTTATCCCTCAGACCTATTATTAGTTTCACATTATCAGAGAGCCATGGTTGTTGAACCTTCCTCACTTTTACTTTTTTTACTGGCACAACAGTATCAAATATGAGTAGCATCAAATCAGTAAAATATTTAATCTTATCATTAACATCCTGAAAAAACAAAATGTCATCAAAGGGTGATAGTAACAGCAGCTGCAGCAAATGATCTCTGTCGATTCTCTTAAAATTTCTATATGTGAAAAACTGTTCCTCATTTCTATAATTTCATGATGAATTGTACCGAACACTAAATTATGATCAAAAATGTGAGATGTGTCCTGAGTGCCGTAATGATTAACTGTTGCTTCATTGGATACTATAATAACGTCAAGTAAAGTTGAAATAACATCAGTGATTCTTGTTGGCGTATCAATTAATTATTTTAAATTGAAGCTATCAATGCAGTCTAAAAATTTTTCTGTATTATTTTCAGCAAGACACAAGAGATCGATATTAACGTCGCCTCCATATATTATTTCATCAGAATCAGGAACGATTTCTGATAAAGTTAACTCTAGAATATTGAAAAATCCGCCAAATTTTGATGTAGAACCAGGTCTATATAATATCCAACTGCCATATTTTTCTTATTATTTGTTATTTTTATCCATAACTGTTCCAAACAGTCATCAATAAGTTATTTAATTATATTAATTTTGAAATTAGACCACAGATATATACCTACCCCCCCGCCTCTCGATTCTCTATCACATTTAATGAACTTGTAACCATTGATTTGAATATGTTCATCTGATATGGTATCAGAAAGCCATGTTTCAACAACTCCAAAATATCATAGTTTCCTTGGACAATGAGATCTTTTACATCTGAAATGACTAATAAGAGATCTTAGATTCAAATAACCAAAAGATATGTATTTCATAGGTGAGAGTAGAAGAAAGTAAAAAAAAAATATATATATGAAGGAAGAGAAAATAAATCAATCAAAAAATTACAAAAGAAAAATGAGTAATAAGTATGACAATTGAAATTAAATTAATTTTTTTTAATGAAATGTCTCAGTCAGCTTGAAGGTTCGTCTCCCGTCTTCTGAATCTTCTCCAAATATTCCATTGTTTCCAATGCAATTTTTTTGTCATTGTGTTTGACATATATGGTTCCATTTTTTGACCAGACTGCCTCTCTGCCATATTGTACTCTGGCCTTAATCATCAATTCCAGGCTTTGCTTGGTAAGTTCCTCAGCTATTGACAGTCCACTACCCCTCAATTTGCTTTTATTGAAGAAACAGCTGAATTTTACAGAACAAACAGCTGAATTTTACCGTAATCGGTCGAGGTTTTGCAGCTCCATCCCTATAAACTCCCACTCTGTAGCAATTATCGAATCCAATAATATCTGCATGTAGCTTATCTTTGAAAAACTCTGTTAGTTTCTCACTTAAATTTTCATTTTTGACGTCCTCAATGCCGAATAATCCCAACTCATACATTTTAGAATTTTGTTCACAGTGTATGGTACATCTCTGGGATAGATCAACATCTTCAAGTTTTTCTTTGAGTTCTAAATTGTTATTCTCAATGCAATTCAATCTGTTTCTAATTGTTTCCACATTCTTATCGAGTTTCATTATTTTCTTATTGTGTTGTATTTCTGTTGCTTTCTTAATCTGGTTAATCCTTCAATATCCGAGGATAATTTTTTCGACACTAGGTTGAATTTTTTATCAGCAAGGCTGTCCATAAAAACTCTGTTGTTTAAACATTTCTTTGCCACTTCTTTTGCAATGCTATTTATTTTATCTACTTCTTGTCTCGTATTCATGGCTGATAAAAGTATTTAATTACTTCGTTATGCGTATCACTATACAGCTGGTAATGCACATATACAACGGTAAACTACTAATAAACAAATTTTAAAATTTTCACGGAGAAATTAGCACGAGAACAGTTTGAATTCTAACACTTTACGGGAGCTATTCATTCAACGTCTACTCTGCGTGACAGTTCATATATGCCTGATGAGTGGCTAATGAGCCCGAAACCGGTCTGCAAGTGTCCCCGTTCCAAAATTGAAGGTCGGCTCTTTCAGTTGTAATGCCAATTGCATATGCAGGAAATTTTCTGTGAAGATTCCTGCACTGACGCCTGTCGGATATAATTCAACACCCTTCGTGGTATTAGCCAGGATAGTAGTTGTTTTCTGATAGGCGTCAGTTCATTCAACCTACTGTGTAGGTATATTCGAGACTGGCTTGAACGTTTAAAGTTAATTTCTTTAGATTTGAAAAAGATTTGTTTCATAGATGAAAACACACACTCATAATAATGATCTGAGATCTTTTCACAATCGCCCCTTCATTGGAATTGACAATTTTCTCAATATATCTTTGTTTTCAGATTCATTGAAATTACAGAAAAATCCTCTTGGTCACTACCCAGAAAAAAAGTTTGTATGAATTTGGTAAAGTAAAATTTTGAAAAAATAGTTGGTGAATATTTTCAATGTTTCGATTTTTCAAATGATCAAGATATAGCAGTTTCGTAGAATACTAGTACGTAATTTTGAATCAATATTCTATTTCTAGATAGAGTTCTACCCACAATAGGTTGGCAGTGGACAGTTACAAACACCTCAGAATTCTATGGAAATTTTCATTTTTCGATGAGAAGTATTTCATTCTAAGCAATCATGAGTGTATCTTGTCGGAAATTATTTGAGATCCTTCATGATGACCATAGAAATACAAAGGCAACATCTTCGAAATGAATAGTGATATCGTAAAACTATCAATATTTTATATGGACTATAGAAAACATTGAAATCTGTAGGCTATACTCCACCCTGTCTCATTGGAAAGTCCGACCCATTCCGGAGCTGATACTCCTTCAAATGTTTCCATAGCAGCCTTCGAACTGATAAAGACGGAAGAGTAATAAATATCCGTTTTCCACATTCCGTTATGTAATTCTATCAAAATCCCTCATATCGAATGACACCATTTCTCCAATATAATTTTCTCCGGAAAGATACTTAGACATTCAGTGACGCCATTCCTGAGAATGATGTTACGATTTATCCAGAAATTACCGAAAATGCTTATGGCATAAAGCCGGAGCGCTTCCAAGAGAGAATGATCCAATTTCATCAAGTTAGACTGGATTGAATTCAGGCCTTTAGATTGCTGCAATCTTGGCAGTTCGCAGTGTTCTCCAGTAAGCAAATTATGCTCACAGAATAGGACTACATATTTCGAATAACATTTATTGTTCAGGAACTGTGTGTTATCATACATTTACTAACTACTATGATATAATAAAAAAAATGGAGGATGAGTTACAATGACATGAGGCTTTTTGCGACTGATTTACGATATAGCGATTCACAGGTTTCGTCCTTTCAAACCTGAGAGTGGAAGATTCATTTCAAAAAAGGTTTGGATTGATAGATTGATACTTTCGTAATTCAAACAAATCCATTCATCGCCTTAGTTTGGGTTTCAAAGTTTGAAAAACACGGAAGATGCTATATTCCATCTACTGAAAAACGTGTATCTCAATTTGAATAATCATGAAATAGCAGCGGCAGTTTTTTGCGATCTTTCAAAAGATTTCGATTGCGTGGATCATGAAATTCTGCTGCAAAAACTACAAGTGTATGGCTTTAGAGATATATTTTTGAAATGGTTCAGATCATACCTGTCATAACGTACTCAGAAAGTCAAACTCCCGGACAATATATCCCATCTCCAGACAGTTACTTGTGGCGTTCCACAAGTATCGGTTTTAGGCCCAATTCTCTTCTTGTTATATATTATCGACCTAGCCCGCATTAATTTAACTGCAGAAATAACCCAATTCGCTGATGACACTACATTATTTTGGTAAGAATGATAGGGAAATGCATGATTTGATCAGCATGGATATTATAAAAATAAAAGACTGGTGTGATGCTAATCTCTTGTCATTCAATATCTCAAAAATTAGTATCATCACCCTCAAGTGATGACTAGATATCTACCTGGGTACTCAATTAATAGAAAACATAATGTCAGCAAAATTTCTGGGATTACAAATTGATGAAAAATTAGATTTTGAAGGTCACATGAATAACCTATGTGAAAAAATGTCATCAGGATGCTTTGCAGTCAAAGTATCAGCAAATGAATTGGGCACTAATATGGCAAAAAATGTGTACTTTGATCTCATCGATTCCCATCTGAGAAACGGTATCTGTTTTTGGGGAACGTGTTGCCAATATATGTTTGATAGGGTGTTTGTACTACAAAAAAGAGGAATTAGAAATAAGTGTAGGGTTGGATTCAGGGATTCCTGTCGACCTTTATTCAGAAAGCATAAAATCTTGACCTTGCCTTCCATACTTATATTGGAAATGTTATTTCTGGGGCAAAAAAATACAGGATGGAAATTTCCATTTCACCACGACGAAATACCAGAAATAAGCTCAATATAGGTTTACCGATTCCAATATCATCAAAAATTGAGAGGTCTTTCATATATAATGGAAAAAAATGTTAAACCATTTGCCAATTGAGATCAAAGGCATAACATGTACCACTAAATTCAGAAAGTCTGTAAAAAATCATCTGATTTCAAAGGCTTTTTATTTTTTAGACGAATTCTATTCAGACAGGAATTTAAATTATATCAACAATTGATTTTAGTTATTGTGTTTCAGTACCTACTGGTATTTGAACTATGTGACTTTTTTACCTTTTTGATTAATGTTTACATTTAGCTCTGAACTGTACAGTTGAAAATGTTTATACTGATATTTTCTATGCATTTACTTTTATATTTTTATGCTTTATAGTTTTTATATTCTCATACTTTCATTTATGTGTTGCATGAGAATATTCATTATTATTATTAGTCACACATAAAGTCCGCATCAAATGGGATTTTTTTTGTTCATCTCTTCAAGCAACTTTTGATATCTCCATTAGGTTGTGCTTTAAGAATTATGCCAAATGACATGCATATGACCGATCAAGTGATTTTTCTTCCCTGTCCAATTTGACATTTTTTCCAAAAAAATGTTCATAAAAGCAGTTATTTTTCCAAAAAATGTTCATAAAAGCAGTTATTGCTCGAAATTTCGAAAATCGGTTAAGAGAAAAGATGATTGTTTTTTTATTTTTTACCCATATACCAATTTTTAGCTCTCTAGTACAAATTTAGTTTTTTTACAGTTTTTCGAAAATTTGACATTTGCCGATTTCTCAAATTTAGCCAAACCTCAACAAAGATAGTGCTTCATGCCTAACTTATCTTTCCAATTCTAATTACAACTTCTATTACAATTCTGAATACAACTTATTTCGCAAAAATTTAAAACACCAGAACACCACGCAGTATGAAGAATGCAGTTAAAGATGTTTTAAAAAGGACAATTGATTGCATTGAACGTGGTGGAAGGCACACCGAAATGTGACTGTTTATTTTGTATTTCTATTGGTATTCACATGGTTTAGGCATATGTTTCGATTTGATTTAGTGTTCTTAATTTAAATTATAACTTCATTTTAACAGATGTTTGTTAGAATTTTTTACGTTTTAGTTTTCTAGGCAACAAAATCTAAATTGATTTCTGAAGTAATTTTGTTCATTCATACCTCATAAAAGATATTCAGTAAATGTGAAATTACTTTCGTATAATTCCTTCCCTTAGTTTAATTTCGTTGTAATTTTTCTTAATTAGTAAATCAAAGTTTTAACTGTTTGAAAAGTGCAGTAAAGAATAAATTATTGACTTTTCATTGATATTGTTTTTTAATTATGCTTATGTATCAAGCTATTTCGCAAAAAGTAGAAGTAAAGTGAAGTCTTTGTCTGTTTATAAAAACTGTATCAACTTTGCATCATTTTTGGCATAATTTTTTCTGGTGTTTTAATTTTTTGCGAAATAGGTTGTATTTGCAATTGCAATTGGTAATAAAAATGCATTGGAAAGATAAGTTAGGCATAAAGCACTAACTTTGTTGAGGTTTGGCTAAATTTGAGAAATCGGCAAATGTCAAATTTTCGAAAAACTGTAAAAAAACTAAATTTGTACTAGAGAGCTAAAAATTGGTATATGGGTAAAAAATGAAAAAACTCCTTACCGATTTTCGAAATTTCGAGCAATAACTGCTTTTCTGAGCATTTTTTGGAAATAAGGTAAAATTTGACAGGGAAGAAAAATCACTTGATCGGTCATAGGCATGTCATTTGGCATCATTTTTAAAGCACAACCTATTGGAGATATCAAAAGTTGCTTGAAGAGATGAACAAAAAAAATCCCATTTGATGCGGACTTTATGTGTGACACTGTATATTATTACTTTTTGAATACACCAAACACTTTTGATAATAATATTTTATCTTCGACAATATCTTTTGAGTTGTGTATCTTATATTTCTCAGAATAGTAACACAAAAGTTGCTAAGGTGTGTATAGTTTTCTGGTTCGGAATAGTGTTCCGAACTTTTGGAAAGCAGCCTTCGCTATTCCAGTTACATGATTGTGCCAACACAATTTCAACCCCCAACAAACTTATCGAAGCAGAAAGCGGAATTGTCTGACCGACCATTATTATATACGGTTCGAAGGCATTTATCTTCTTGGAGAAAACCGATGCCTGGGTTTTTGTGGCATTGAATTGAACGTGGTTACTTTCACGCCAATTCGAAATCACTTCTAGATCCTCTAGATATTCAACCTCCTGCTGCCGGTGAAGATGTGCTTCCGCAGCCGATTTAGGATCCAAATGTAATGAAGAGACAAGTGTGCAGTCATCAGCAAAGCAATCTATTGGATTCTTGTTTTTTATCAATAAGTCGTTGATATACAATAAAAATAGGGTTGGAGACAATATGGATCCCTGGAGAATACCAGCGTTGATGGTGAGATTATTCGAGAGATATCCATCGACGGCCACTTGCAGGGAACATTCTTACAGGAGGCTGAAGAGCCATACACAAAAATGATCCGACAAGCCATAGCATCCAAGTTTGGCCAGCAAACACTCATGCCACACACGGTCAGAGGCCTTAGAAATATCAAGTGCAACAGCTCTTGATTCTCCATGTTAGTGGATTGCGTTTTTCCAAATATAGGTGACATAGATAGAAGGTCGCCAAAAGCCATATTGATGATCGCTCAAGATGTTGAAGCCTTATAAACATTTGAGGATATGAATATTACTGGAGTTTTTTCCCAACACCAAATCGTTATTTTTAACACCTCGACACGTGTTTCGACCACCAAGTGATCATCTTCAAAGAGGAAGATTGAAACAGTTTTAATCTTCCTCTTTAAAGATGATCACTTGGTGATCGAAACACGTGTCGAGGTGTTAAAAATAACTATTTGGTGTTGGAAAAAACTCCAGTAATATTCATTACTACAAAAGGTTCCAAAGGTTCCAAACAGTGCATCATAAGTATTTGAGGATATGGTGGTTCACGACTTTCTTCATTATATTTGGTATCACTGATAGCAAAGCGACTGGTCTATAGTTATTTGGAATATCTTAATAATACTGAAAGCGTGCATTTAATAAAAAAGGTATCATTTTCATATCGATGTTTTCCAACTTGTACTAGATGGAATGAGGGTTACTCACGGGTCTACAATTATTTTATTATTCATTAGGGAGAAATGTTCTTTCAGAAGCTATCGTGTTCTTAGTCACGTTCTATAGGTATTTTCATAAATTTTCCTGGAAAATTATAACTTTCACTCCTTCGTACTAACACAAAGCATTGATGGTTCAAATTCGTGGTCATTTCAGAAATGAATACTAATGGAAAATTATATAGATCGTACTATTTTCTACCCCAAACGTTGCATTATTCTTGTTCACGACTTGGCCAAAAAAAAATTAGAGGTGATTATGAAAATATACAATAGTAATATAGTAGTTATCTCATCAACAAATGTGTATTTGTTTTTCACGACATAGCCAAAACTCCTGTAGTATGTCTCATATTTGAAAGTTGTAGAATGGGCATCCTATTATTTCTTGATTTATCTCAGGAGTCATTCTGTTTTTCAATCAAAAAAAGCATGATTTGTTCAGTGATAGTCTTCCAAAAAGGTAAATTAACCGTTCATATATTTCATTCATTTGTTTTTTCGTTCCTTTTCAATGATGATACTCAAAAACTATCAACCGACTTCAAAAATTCGTTCACGTATAGAGAATAGCGAGTAATATGGCCTACATATCATTTTCAAATGGATAAGGATTATGTAGTTCATTCATTTTTCAAGTTCTGATGTCTTCTTTCGATGAAGTTACTCATTTACATATTCATTTTCAGAGATTTTTTTCCAAAGTATTTTCTGGAATAAACCGTTATTAGATTGGCGATTTAGTTTGATGAGAAAAAGGAAAAATATCGACGATAGGATTTTTTCATTCCTCAACTTCAATTTCATTAGTTATTGAATCAGAGCTATCGGACGATCTCCTTGAGAATATTAAAATTCTACGGAAAAGGAAATGAAGGAAAATATTCACTCAATATTAATTTGAGAATATGGGTGGATATTTCCAGGAATTTCTTTCTGTTTCCAACGTATTCAGACGTCTATTTAGGCATGAGAACTAAAGTAAGCTGGTTGACATCATTTTATTGATTGGAGTTGATTCAAACTTCACTTTGGAAAATTTATAGGAAAAAGCAATTTTGGTTTTTCTGTGGATGTTGAAGCCTAGTTTTACAACAAATCACCCCCAGAAAATCCTCAGTGAACGTACATTTTTTTTATATATGTTGAAGATAAGTCAAATTTTCATTTCGAATGAGATCGTTCAAAACACGTGTTTTTAAGGTGGAGTCACAATAGTTAACAATATAAACTGGCATAAAACATAAGTTTGGCTATTATTAAATGATCTGGGAAAAAAGAAATATGACCATGAGTCTGAACAATAAATGAGCAAGTCAGACGAGTCGCTAGTAGCAGAAAATATGATTGTCATGATACATGAAGTCCGCATAATGACTTCAGTGAAATATATAAATGAAATGATGGATGTAGCCGTAACTACGTGGTAGGAGATCATCATGGAGAATGAGAAATGAAAATTTCTATCTATTTTACTACTTTTATTTGTAACTAGTGTTACTGCAGTTTCGTGCTATGAAGACGGTTAGGGTTGGGTTAGGTTAAGTTAGGTCCAAAGTGAGTAGGTCTATTCGCCCCTCCACTGCAACCCGCGAAGGTTTATTGTGGCTCACACCTATTCACACTCGACCAAATGAACCCAGTTTCTTAACGAAGCCGATTAGTTTGTAGTCCGGTCAAATTAAACTAAAAAATAAGAGTGAAGGTACATAAATTTACAACAAGCTGCAAATGCATGTAACTGTTTAAAACATAGTTGAAAATGACATTTTGAAATTCCGAATGATTGCGATGCCTAGAAAAAAATGTATTTGAGGTCAAAGGTCAAATATCTCGAAAAAAAAATGGTTTTTCGCGATTTTCAGGAAAACGGTGAATTTTATCGTAAAATAACCTCAGATAAACATTATAGATCATAAAGTTTTCTACAAAAAATTTATCAATACTTTTTTCTCTTAGAGCCACCGTTTCTGAGATACGACGAGTCAAAAAGTTGTAATCGTCATTATATGCATAAGTATGCCACGTATATACATCTCTGAAGTTGTAATTTAAGTAAAAATATTTTACTTTTGGTATACATAAGTATAAATATAAGAATATCAGGTAGAATGAAATCCAGTCCCTTAATTTGTACGCTAGTGTAACCTTGAGCCAACATCTGTCTCCCTGTTCAATTCTGTTATATTGGTTAAACAGGCTAATAACAATGCCGACGTACTGATTATTGAAACAGCTATAGAGCAATTCAATTTGACAAATACAACTATTGTTGTTGGTGAAGATGTAGACTTACTCGTACTTCTTACTGCTCGAACTCCACCTGAAAAAACTATTTTCTTTCTAAAGCCAAGAAAAGCTCAAAGTCAAACCGAAATATATTCGTCAAAAAGTTTCTCTACCTTTGCAAAGAGTCAAAATCACGCAATAACTGGCTGTGATACGACGTCTGCATTTTACAGGAGGGGTAAAGCAACAGTCTTTAAAATGTTTGAAAAACAGGATTTAGTTCAATGTGCTGAAGTTTTCAAAAAAAGTAATTCGACTCAACAAGAAATTATCACCAACGGGATTCAGTTTCTTCTTTCTATGTAGAAAGCTCAGAAAAAAAACCACCTGCTTAGATAAATATCGATATGCATGTTTCGTAAGAAACACTAAAAATAAGAAACAGGTGCAATTAGCTTGTCTATATATATTACCAAGTTCAAGTGTGGCTTGTGGTTCAAGCAGCTAGACCTAAAAGACTGGGGTTGGAAGTTGGTCGACAATGAATTGGAACCTATTCAGACTTTACTCCTACCTGCGTCGGAAAAACTGCTGAACACAATTTTTTACAACTTTAAAAAGGGATGCAGCGCTAAATGTGGTTGTAAAAAAGTTGGACTGTTGTGTTCTCTTGCATGTACACATTGTCAAGGCCAGTCATGTTCTAATGCTGAATCACCAATAGTGGAGGATTCATTTGATACCAACGAGGAAACATGCGATACATCATTCTTGACGCAGTTTACCTACACCTAGGATGAACATCAAGAAAAAGAAGAAGACCAAGAAGAACGACAAGAAGAAGTATTTGAAGGTTATGACTCAGATGAATAAATTTTTAAAAATTTTTAATTTCAATCGCTTTTATAATTTCCAACCCTTCCTAATATATTTTATTATGCAAGTTTTCAATTTGACACAATCACAACAGACATGTGAAATAGGCCCACTGGGGAAACCACGTTAAAAAATACGCGCTAAGTACACTACCTCATTGGTGGCGTGGAAACGTGTGCATATAATGACGATTACAAGTTTGACTCGTCGTATTTCAGAAACGGTGGCTCTAAGGAAAAAAGTATCGATACATTTTCTGTAGAGAATTTTATGATCTATAATTTTTATTTGAGGTTATTTCATGATAAAATTCACCGTTTTCCTGAAAATCGCAAAAACCAATTTTTTTCGAGATTTTTGACTTTTGACCTCGAATAATTTTTTTTTCAGGCATCGCAATCATTCGGAATTTCAAAATCTCATTTTTAACTATGTTTTGAACAAATACACGCGTTTGCAGCTTGTTGTAAATTTATGTACCTCTCAATGTTGACCGGATTATTGTATGGTGAGTAGTCTTTCAAGTCAGATGGAAAGAGTACGGCTCTGCCGAACTCTTAAAACCTGATTCGGTCCCCAACGGGGCGGGCACAAAATATGTGCTCTGCTGTTTCATCATTTTCCAAGCAGAGGTGTGTGTGTGTGTGTCTTCCAACAGTCCCAAGTCTCTGCATAAGATGATTCAAATGACAGTGACCTGTAAGAAGGCCTGTTAGAAGACAATGTAGGTACGCTAATTTGAAAACCGGTGAGTTACCTAGATCGATTTGATCATTCAGCAGGTCACACCCGCAATGCGTATGCTTAAGAATTTCTAAGGATTCCAAATAAATGAGTTTCCAACCCTTTTTTGCATAGTGCAACATTTCCGTATCTTTTAGATTCGGGAATTTGTGGTTGCATTCCAAGAAATGTTTTGGGAACGTTGAATCATTTTAACCTAGTCTAAAGGACCTTTCATGTTCAGCATATCGTTTTGAGGAATTTCAACCACATCGTCCCACATAAACACTATTACACCCGGGACACTTGAGCTAATAAACTCCAGATTTCTCCGTCTTGTACACTTTATCTTTGGCATTAAAAAAAAATAGATAACCTGTCATGTGGTCTGAATGCCACTCCCACATTTTATTTTCTGAAAAATCCCGCATTCACCTCTTTCTTTCTTTTACCAAAATATGTTAGAGTTACAATTTCTGGTGTTTGATCTGAAGGCATATCAATCTGGTTAACTTTTGTGTTGTGTCTGCTTCGAAAAAGATAGGTTTCGACGCATATACAATCTAGAAGTTAGTCAAAAAACGAAGCCGTAACTTCACGTACAGATTATTATACCCCCAGATCAAATATAATCTGAAATCAAGAAATTTGTAACGTTGACATATTTTGGCAAAAAAACAGAGATACTTGCGGGATTTTTCAGAAAAAACAATGTGGAAGTATCGTTCGGACCACACGCCAGGTTATCTGATTTCTTTTTCAATGTAAAAGATAAAGTGGACAAGAAAGTGAAATCTGGAGTTTATAAGCTTAAGTATCCGGAGTATAATAGTGTTCATGTGGGACAATGTTTTGAAATTTCTCAAACCGGTATGCTGAACATGATAGGTCCATCAGATTAGGTTAAAATTATTTGACGTTTGCGAATCAAAACGATACGGAAATTTTGCACTATGCAAGCTAGGGTCGGAAACTCAATCATTTGGAATCGTTAGAAATTCTCAAGCATAGGCATTACAGGTGTAACCTGCTAAATGTTCAAATCGATCTAATTTACTCACCGGTTTTCAAATTAGCACTTTATCACGGGCAAACAGAATTCAGGTACTCAATTAAGTAGCTCACATTCCTATGAACTAATCTGATAAATCATCTTGTGCTGAAATCACACTACTCCGTTGACGAATTTCTGCAGAAATGAACTTCTTCTTTTGAAGAAAATAGCTGCTTATAACTGCTGGTTATAATAGTACTGCTAATTGTAATTTGTGCATACTCTTCTGTTTACAACTAGTATTCTTCTGTTAACAAATAGTCTTTTTTGACTCTGATTTTCTAGTTTCAATTTTAATATTAGGTTGATTGGTGTCTGTCTTTGTTAACCACATCTGACGCGTTACCTAAGTTACTATGTTACAATGTAGGCTCCTGTATAGTAAGTAACTGAACACTTCTCCAACTAATAAATTGATTGATTGAATAAGTACCTATGTTATTACGTATAGTGGTATTATATAAGGGGTAATACTATCATTCAGTTTTAGTTTGATGTATAAGTTTGAAAATGTCCCTATAGGACGAAATTTCAGTTCTTTTTTCAGGGAAAAATACAAGTACTACAGAAAAATCCTTAAAGCCCTCTTAGAGTTATGTCTATGCGAAAGTAGCGATTCACATTAGATTTGAATCGCTAGAGAATAAATCCATTTGGAAAAAAGTTCTCAGGGAGTGTATTCTACATAAGCGTAGTTCTACGAATGAAAGAGTTCTTGAACAGTGGAGTTCGAGGTGTTTTGAGTTAAACCTCAAAACGATGAGCAGCTACAGTCCGTCGCGTATTTCTGATATGTACCGCTCTTGGTGAAATCAAATGTGCCAAAAAACTCCGCGTGGAAATATCTATAGAAGAGAGACAAATCTCCAAACTTTCTTCGATGTTCCAAACTATCAAGGTTGCAAGTGATGTTCGCGTCTCCAATCAGGCGGATGGCTTTCTCCTGAATAAAATCCAGCAGCTTCAAAGTATGCTTAGGGGCGGAGAACAATACTCTAAGAAGGTCTGATCTGCGATTTATGAAGCATCGAAAGTTGGTGAGGTTCTCTGGTTCGAAACAGTTTTCCAAGCTTTTGAGGAAGCAGCTTTTGCAATTCCAGCGATATGATTATGCCAAGACATATTGGTGTACATTTACACCATTGTACATTTACCCTTGTGAAGCTCTTGCTGTTTTCTAGCTAAAGCCTTTTCCAACATCACCTTGGAGTAACCATTCCATTGAAGGTCATTTTTTGATGACCTTTTCGAGACAGTCCTTTGTATTACAGAGCCCGAAAGCATGGTCTAGTAGAGTCTTGATGATTCCTCTCTCAGTCGATTGATGGCGGTTGGATTCCTGTGTTCAGATACTGTGTGAGTGGGTTTTCGCTATACAGATGTTTCCCATACAGTGTCGGTTTTCTCCACCAATACGTCTAAGAATGGCATTTCGTTGTGTACTTCCTTCTCCATTGTGATATTGATGGAAGGACTTACGTTGTTGATGTGCTTCAGGAAGGTGTCTGATTCCATATTATGAAGGTGTTGTCCACGTATCTCAACTAGACTCGGGGCTTCTTGGTTTCTTCAATGACCAGAGTGTCAAACCACTCCATACATATATTGGCTATAACCGGTGAGAGTGGCGATTCTATTGGCAGTCTCTCATCTTGCTCAAAGAACTCGTCCTTCAGTTCAGTTCAGTTTTCCGAATTAATGAAATGCAATTGTTGCTTATAGTAAGCGCCATCAACACCACTATTTTTGACAGTTAATTATGATTTGCAGAACTCAATTTTTTGGGATATTCCACATCAATCTTGAAATGTGGATTTGAAAATGAGTTTCATTTCTTTGTGAAGTTAAGAAATGAATTCCATTTGCCGCCCCTATCTGTCTGTCTGTCTGAACGTGAAAATTCAAAAACTGTCGAATCGATGTCTACACTGTATTCACGAATGAACGAGGTGTTTCATTAGGAAGGTTTATGTGTATGATTTATTGATGTTTCGTCTGCATTAGTTGATATCTGACAATGTTATTCGTTAGGTGTTACAACAGACGTATTGCTCTGCGAATTCAAATCGGAAACGCAGTTTCATTTGTATGAGATATGACAAAACTGTTATTTTCATATCAGTCGTCTGGAATGTTCCGGTATGTCTCTGAATGGTCCAGATTATTTAAGAACATTGCACATATTCCATTACATTTCAGGATGGTCTGAAACTTCCTTCGTGGTTTAGCAGCCACGTAGGTGGGTGTTAATTTTTATGGAGAGATTATGATTTCGAAATCTCAATGGAGAGTAAGAAAAAATGAAACAATCATATGTTTTCATTCATAACAAAATAATGAATTTTCGGGAATATTCCAATGTCTGATATGCCAGGGTAATGGAAAGAATTTTTTCGTTAGATAGTTGTTGTACTCATACAAATTAATCTATTGAAAACACTTTTTCAACACCCGAACAAAATTATGGTTTCTCGGCGCGCGTTTTGTTAACCAAGTTAGCGTCCTCAGGAGATCATTATTTCTGTCATATGACTATCATTATGACCAGTCATGATGATCTCTTGAGGTCGCTAACTTGGTTAGCTAAACGCGGATCGAAAGATCGTCAGTTTTGGGAAAGAATATTTTTTGCTTTCTACTACTCCATCTTGATACTACTTCCATATAAACATTGAATTACACGAAATAATTTTTTTTTGAAACAGATACTTTCATATGAACACTGAATTATACAAAAAACACGTTTCTCTACTCAGTTTGTATTTCACACATTCGTAATGGGACCGAATCAGATATCATTCACAGGATTTCTACACAATATACAAAATGAAAGGTAGAAATTTCACTTACATGGGACACTGTCATGCTCACTGGTAGACATTGATGTTTCGTCGTAAGATACTTTGCCTTAGGGCTTTTCAGTACCAATCTGGATGTAATTATGAAAAAAAAATCACATTCAGTAATTGTTTTTTTCGTTTTATTTCTATATTTCTGCAAAATCAAGTTGAGTATGTTTTGACGAAGGGAGAAGGGGATCAACCGCCTCGCAATACTAATGACATGAAACAAATTTGAATAATATTTCCTAAAGAAATTCACAGATGTGCCGATATGAAACTTGAAAAAAACGGGGGTCATGAAATTATTATATTCTGGCCAAACGAACCGCAAGGTAGGATCATGATACTACTGTTATAGCATTGAATAGAAACGTTTTGTTTACTTTTTATACAAAAGTGAATCGAGCATGTCACTAACGATTTTATTGTTTATTCTTTATTTCATTGAATATCTTTCCTGAGTATTTCCTAGTGACTGCTCATGTTAGATGCTGGTTGATTAAACAACATTTCGTTATTTTCCGTGTGAATGGAACACGTGAATTCTTACGTGAAACAAAATCACGTGGGTGTCAGTGAACTACGATATTCGCGAAGGTAATTGGCAAAATGTTACGTTGACTCTACTTCTATGTTTTCCGCAAATTAAAACCGTTAACAACCGTTGATATAACTCCGGAGTTGTTTACAATATGTAGTTCAGAGATGCAACAGATTTCAATAGAAAGATTGTTAGGGATAAGTCAGCTAATGATTGGTTTAACGCAAATAAATTACAAATCAATAAATCGAAAACAGCTTCTATGATATTCTTAAACCAAAGAAATGATGCTCAGTCGTTAAAGTTTTTAGGAATTCACTTGGACAGCAACTTATCGTGGAAAACTCACACAGACAATCTTTCGAGTAGGTTATCTAAGGCCATTTATGCTATTAGACAAGTTTAAATTAATTTAGGTACGGAAGCGGCTATCATGACATACCATTCACTATTTCATAATGTTATGACATATGGATTATCAAATTGGGGACACTCTATCTACTTACAGCCTATTTTTTTACCCCAAAAAAGAGCAATTAGAGCAATTGTAGGTTTAAACAGATTGGAAAGTTGTAAGCCGTGGTTTGTACAGCTAGGTATTTTGACGTTACCTTCATCAGTCATATATACTAACTTGGTATTCATAAAAGAAAATATCAGCAACTATCAGACACTTAGTGATAATCATAATTATAATACAAGAAATAGAGACAACCTGCTNTCCGTCAAATTCAGATCTAGCATAAAGATCACAATATGTGGTTTTCAGCATCCTGAGAGGCCAAGTCGGGAAGGTGCACTTCTGTGGATAAAGCGGCGATAAAAGTGAACACCAATTTTGAAACACAAAATTTTTGCCACAGTCAATCATTTCGAGTGGTGTAGGTTTCCCCGACAATTTCTTAATTCTTCTCTCCAGTCATCTGGTACCTCAGTGTATGCCTTTTGATTTACGAGGCTCATATCTCGATCACATTCGAGGTATGAATGCCCCCTGATCGGGAATATCACTTTCACAGCATCAAAATGGTTCTTTTTAGTGACCAAGTAATGCAGAAACTGAATTACATTGAAGTTTTATTTTGTCCTGCGCAGGAATCACAAAAAATTGGCAGTTCTTTTACTTCCATGGCCAGGATATTATAAAAGAAGTGATACAGCATAGATCAAACGTCGTCAGTTCCTCTCTCAGCAACAGTTCCATCATAGGTGTAAAATACACAAGAATAAATTAATGGCTGATGCAATAACAACAATTCCTGTACGGCGCGACGCAACTTGACGGCGCGTACTTATCCTGCCGGCAAGGACTGCTGCCGTTTTTCCATACACGGTCGCGGACTAATGCCACTCTTCCCAGGTATAGGCAATCTAGTTTCTGTTGTTTTGAGGACCTAAGCTACTTTTATCATTCAACGATTTCATCATCTGATAGGTATTATAATACTCCATGAAAATAAACTGTACGCTCATTTTGCATGAAAATGGACTGATACCGGTTTTCTCCTGGAACCTTCATATGAATAATACGAGGTCTGTTGTAAAAATAAGGTGAATATCAAAATTTTGAGTATCGTACGTAATATTCAATTAGCGTTTTTTTAAATGTTTTTATGTTGATACTACCATTTTGAATATATGTTCACAGTTTGAGATATTGAGCATGTTCAGTTTGTTGGTTAGAAGAGTAACAGTTAGTAGCAGTGTTTTGCGCATTCGGCGATTTTTGCTATCATGGATAGAAGAATTTTCATCAAATTTTGTCTGAAAAATTGAATCAAGTACTCAAATATATGTGAAATATTGACAGTGGCATACGGTGATCGTACTCTGAGTCAGAAAAATGTGGTACAAGCTCTTCACATAAGGGTCGCCCTGGACACTCCAGCACATCAACAACCAATCAAAATTTTGAAATAAATTGTTTTGGAGAATCGTCGAAACATTATTAGAGAAGTTGCTGAGGATGTCGGCCAATCGGTTTTGGGATAAGAACACGAGTCAACTCCTAAACCCCAATCTATCCGATACTGAAGTTTTGTTTTCAATGCTTTCGAAAAATTTGTTCAAAGTATGATTTGTTTCGTATGCTATGTCTAAATCTCTCTTTTGAAATTAACCAGCAGAATTATCAATGTATTCAATAAAGAATTTTTCTTAACGATAAAACACAAACACAACAGAAAAACCTTAAGGCGCTCTCAGAGCGGTGCCTGTGTTAAAGTAACGATTCACAGTGGATTTGAATCCTTGGAGATTAAATCCATTCAAAAATGTTCTCAGAAAGTTTATTCCACATAAACGCAGTTCCTCGGATGAAATCATTCCTAAACAGTGAAGTACGAGGTGTACTGAGTTGAACCTCAAAACGATGAGCAGCTTCAGTCCGTTGCGTATTTTTGATATGTACCTACCGCCCTTGGTGGAATCAAATGTGCCAAGTCGCTTGAACACTTCTCGTGGAAGTATCTATAGAAGAGAGACAAATCTTCATTTCTTCAATGTTTCAGGCTATCAAGGTTGCACGTGATGTACACGTTTTCAATCAGGAAAATAGTTATTTTCTGGATGAAAACAAGCAACTTCAGGGTATGTTTGGCGTCAGAGCTCCATACATGAGAACAATACTCCAAAGGAGGTCTGAATTGAGCTTTATAAAGCATCAAAAGTTGCTGAGGTGTGTACATTTTTCTGGTTCGGAACAGTGTTCCAAGCTTTTGAGAAGCAGCCTTTACAATTTCAGCGACATGATTGTGCCAACACATATT
Organism: Leptinotarsa decemlineata; assembly: GCF_000500325.1. Lineage (NCBI taxonomy): Eukaryota > Metazoa > Arthropoda > Insecta > Coleoptera > Chrysomelidae > Leptinotarsa > Leptinotarsa decemlineata. The sequence continues at coordinate 31,818 of NW_019289988.1, read as the reverse complement.
GGTGTCCATTTTAATCCCCAACAAACTTATCGAAGCAGAAAGCGGAATTATATCCGGTTCAGAGACATTCATCTTCTCAGAAAAACCGATGCCTGGATTTTTGTGGCATTGAATTGAACCTGGTTACTTTCACCCCAATTTGAAATCACTTCTAGATCCTTATTAAGATATGTAACCTCCTGCTGCCCGTAAAGATGTGCCTTCGTTGCCGTTGGAAGGTCACTTCAATAAAAAGGAATATAGAATAACTTTCTATATAGAATATAGAATAACTTTCGTGACTTCAGAAGCACAAGTTGATGGATCTCCAGAGCGAAATAAACATGTAGTGAGAGAAAATTTCGAAAATGATCTTGACAGTATGGTGACTGTGTTAACTTCTGTATTGGTTGTTAGGTATGGATCCAGAAGACTAGCCTATTCTCCATCAGGGTCAGGAATCCTGATTGGCTCATTCATACTCTGAGTAAGTCTGCTGCTTATTGCAAAAGCCTCAGCTTTGCGACCTTGTTCATCGTTGATATTTGAAAATTTGAGTCATTTATCGAATATGAGACGTTGTCACTGGGATGGTTGATTTCCAGAAAGTCAATGGTGTTTGTAAATGAAGAGAACCACATATTGCTTGGTATTGTTCTTTGAGGTTGAATGAATATGAATAATTATAAATAACGATAGGGAGTATTATGTGACGATAACTCACTAAAGTGAACCCACGAATAATTTCGCCCGATTTTTCAAAAACGAAGATTTGCACGTAGCTGACAAGATATATAATAATTTGAGCAAATTCTTTGGGACCAATAAAGATAGTGTTCTCGGTTGCTCAGAAGTCATTCGATGAAATCAAGAACTGGTGCTCAATAGCCAAATAGACGAAAATAGTAATTTTCTCAGTATCAATGCTTGAGATATTCCCGATTCTTATGCTACTTGTCTGGTAGATATTCTTGGGTATGCCGCAAAATATCCCAAAAACGCAATTTCATTATTTTCATTGTTGACTACTGGTTCATTTTTCTGTACTCTTTCTCATCGGTATCCAAAATTTTTGAAGTTTTGTATATTTTTCTTGACAGTATTTGGTGATGGTTTCTTTTTTTCCGGAAATCGGGTCACGAATGTATCACATGTCTTTGAAATAACTTCATCACATCCTCCGTAAATAATAAATGAATTAAAATAATATTTTTCCCGGCATGATCTTTTATTTGCTTTCAGTTGATTGACAATGTTTCATGATGAATTTCATTAGCAAGGGCTTCCATTGTCTAATTTTACATAATATCACACATTGGAAGTTCGAACTAATGAAATTCATTTTTATTTGCAAATGACAAGTAGTGAAATTATCGTATCAATTCAATATTGTCTAACGTTGCGTCATAGCCAACTGACAGAATTTAGAAACCGTTTAGTAAGTATTCTGTCGATAGAAAAATATTGAATTGCCAATATTTCAAAAACTACTGATTCTTGGGATAGGTATTTTCATACATAGTCACCCTAATTTTCGAAGCTCAATACGATCAAATAACAAAAATGGAGGGGTTTCCATTTGAAAATAGTCACTTCAAACAGTTTATAATATTTCATTCATATTCTTCTTTTTTAACCACACTGTATCAATAATTATTGAAATTCTATATGAAGTCTATTGGATTTGTTTCTAATCTACCAGGAATCTGACCAAAACATAATGATGAAGATTTCCTCACAGGAAAAATTGATATTGTAGGGTACAACCGAAAGTACCACCATTTTCAAAATATGTCAGCTAAATTGCCCCAATCGACTTCAGTATATTGTCAAAGGTTTCCCACAATCGATCGATGAAGTCCTGGAGATTCACCCTGTGTAACTTTGTTACATTGCCTGCAATTGAATTTTTGTTCTGGTGTGTTCTGAATAAACAGTATCCAGTAACTAGTACGGTAGTTATTCGAAGCAGGTCCTTTGTATGTTGAAGCGATTCTTCAGTTATTTTCTTAAACAGTTTCTCAATAGAGGTTTTTTTTTGTGTTCCCGTGTATTATTCCAAATAACTGACTTGGTACCGTACTATATATTTTATAGTACCCCCGGATTACGCCTCTTTCGTTATCAACAAATCTAAATGGGGGGATTGAGAATAATCTTCAATGCTGCTTTTGGAATTGTGTCCGTTGTTAAATTTATTTCCAAAAAAAAAAGGTTTTTGATAATTGGTTAGCGAAACGTGCGTCGAGATACATTGGTTTCGTTTTGGTGTGAGGAAATTATTTTCGAAAAAAGCAAGTATTTGCTTAATGTCTACTTCGTACATAGCAGTCGCTCGAACCATCAAAACAAAGGTCATGATGGGTTCAACACCACCTAGTTCAGTTGAAACATCATGTCTAGTTTCAGCCTCCATCTGGATTCCAGGTCACTTCAAGTGAAAGTCTCCTTCGTTTGTTTTCATGATAAAACAGTACAAAACCACTATCTAGTTACAGCAGATATCATACCAAATTAGTAGATTGAATAGAACTGGCCGATACCTGACGAAAATCCATATTGAAACTCATTTATACAATTTATCGTATGATTTTCACTATAAAAGGATTTTACAAAAACCGCGACACGTGTTTCGCTATATAATAGCTTCCCCAAACAGTTTATTCTTGATAAAGCTATAGTATAGCGAAACACATGTCGTGGTTTTTGTAAAACCCTTTTTGAAAGAGGTCATAATGACCTCTTTCAAATTTTATAATTTTCACACATTTGGTGTGAAGGAACTTCTTAGATCTTAAGTGCGTAGCAAAAAAGGATTTTCATGGTGGTGAAAGGGGCGCATTTACATATGAAAATTACTTTTTCGTCACTGTTTTTCGGTACTGTTATAGGTGCGTTTTATGTTGTAGATGTGCAATAGTGAAGGATTTTTCAATATTCCTCAATAACTTCATCCCCAAAGGATATTGAAACAGTTGTATTATCAAAATCAACTGAAAAACGTATATTAACAATGTATGGTTTAACGATCGTCATATTATGGAAAATCTTCCTGACGTTATGCTAGCAGGAATGGCTTGTTTCTTCAGAGATGCATCCATCTCAGATGCTGAAGGAGGACTGGGACATTTGGAATAAAGGCACCTTCCCAGGCTCTGACAAAAGTTAGTAAAGACACGCCCAAAGAAGCCTTTGTATGAAGTGACACGTGTTGCGTTTGTGTTAAACTGTTCAGTAAATAACTCACATTGAAGTATTTTCTGAAAACGTTATGGATTTTCATAAAGAATCGGCCAATTCCATGTTGTATTTGAAAAAACAGAACACAAGCACTACAGGAAAATCCTTAAGGCGCTTTTAAAGCGGCGCCTGTGCAAAAGTAGTGATTCACAATGGATTTGAATCGCTGGAGATTAAATCCATTTGGAGAAACGTTCTCAGGAAGTTTATTTCACATAAACGCCGTTCTCCAAATTAAAAAGTTCACAAACAGTGAAGTTCTAGGTGAACTGAGTTGAACCTCATAACGGTGATATGTACCGCTCTTGGTGGAATCAATTGTGCCACTTCACTTGAACACTTCCCGTGAAAGTATCTATTGAAGAGAAATAAATCTCGAACCTTTCTTCGATGTTCCAGACTATCAAGGTTGCAAGTGATGGCTCTTTTCTGGATGGAATGCAGCATCTTCAGAGTTTGTTTGGGGGCAGAGCTTCATACATGAGAACAACACTCCAAAAACGGTCTGGTGTGAGCTTTATAAAGCATCAAAAGTTGCTGAGGTGTGTACAGTTTTCTGGTTCGGAATAATATTTCAAGCTTTTAAGAAGCAGCCTTTGCAATTCCAACTGTGCCAAGGCATATTGGTGTCCATTTCAACTCCCAACAAACTTATTGAAGCAGAAAGCGGAATTGTCTAACGTTTCGATTAAACAAAATTATTTCTTCATCACTGTTTTTCATGCCCTTAAATTTCCGACAGGTGAATTTATATTCAGTATCAGCATTGCAGTCATGCGGATCCGGTGCGGTACATTAGTATCACGTTTATTCCAGTCATACACTTTTCACAGAATACTATTTCTATTTCGGTGTATCGAATCGTAAAAGATCAGTTTTAGATGACATGCGATCCTATTACGACCTGTGAATAATTCACGATTTAATCTTATATGTATACAGTCCTGTACATTTCAACCAATATAATTGTGGAAACAGCAATTTTGCCTTTCACGATAGGTAGGTTATAAACTTGTTAACGGGTTCATTAACATTTTTATTTTTCACGTTTATGTTAGTTGTGGGTTATTGATTAAGCCTTCACTCAACATTCTACGGTTTCAAAACAGTGCGTCCAAATTGTTACTCATAAATTTTTATAAAAGATCGATTGTCAACTTTGATTTACTATTTTTCAAAATATGTACCTTCGAGTAATGTTGTCATTATGATTTTCTCAATGGAAGATTTTTCGATTCGCAAACATGAATCACTAGTTGCGTCAAATTCCTAAGGGTGAGCAGGAGTACTAGGGATGTTTTAATTAGAGAGTTGGGCGTTATTATGACTTTCACAACATAATACTTGAAAAATCTACATGATGAAAACTATATTGAATGAAATCACGTAGTTATGCAGCTGATAGATACACTACCATTACATTGCTTTCTGAAGTATTGGATATTTGAATATCAGAAAAATGCTAGTAAGAATAGGAAGTGGCTGTTGCTGTATTTAATAAAAATGATACAAGGCTCCTGTCACAATTTCATAAAGAACTTGGGCCAATTACTGTATTTCACGACAATATACTGACTTAATCCAGTTCCTTGGTTGGTCATGAGAATGGTTGATTTGCGTTTTGTTTACGACTGCGGTAGACATTCCAAAGGCGTATATCAAAAGTGTTCTCACTGCATAAAGTACAGTTTCATTGCATTGGTGATGGACCATCGTTCATATAAAAATGAATGGATGCCTTTCACTTTTCAATTAGCTACATTTTTGTTTCATAAGTATGGATCTCGGCGACTAATATGTGTATTATCATCTCTTAGATTTTGCTCTTCATACACCGAAGCAACGCTGTTCGAAGTTTCAGCTATTATGCATGCACCGTTGAGTATCGATGACAAGGCATTTTCTCAATTTGTTTTTGACAATGCTGATTTCAATACGCAGACATTAGATGGTAATAATACTTTCCATGCCATGGACGATATCTATTGTGTAACACCTAAAACTGCTATCGCTCCTGATCAAATTATTCCACGATTAAAGCAAATGCCATCTGCAAAAGTCGTTGGTAGTTTCGGTAACTTCATAAAATGATTCCTTATTTTCATGCTAGTGGCCACTTCTTATATGCAAAATCTTGCCATTTATATTTGCAAGACATGTCGGATTTAAAGAAACAAATGTCAGCTGAAGAATACGAACTTTTCACAACTAAAGGATATTTTACAATTAGACGTTCTGACATATTTTGGTGTGGCACATGGTCTGATATGACAATTGAGCAATTGCTGATGAGAACGATGAAATGCCTTGGTGGTCTTACTCATGGGAGAGGAGTCAACGGAAGCGTGCTTTCCAAGGGGACTTCAGGAATGGTATTCTTGCACAATATTTGCGACGAAGTAGAAAACTTTTGCAATGTTACTTTTTCTGATTCCGAGGAGCACGTCGAAATGAGAAGTTCACGAGTAAGCTGCGATGATGAAGATGTAAAAAATCTGATGGATTGGTTGTCCAACCATTCACGTTTTCCAGAAATAAAGGATATTATGTCAATAAGCACTGGAGTTGTTGGAGATAAAAACATTAATTGTTACATGGCTCGAGAAATTGGAAAATCATTGGCAGTGATTTATATACGGTGAAATTCAAGCGGAATGACAGAATAAAATCACTTGGTTTTATGACTGCAGCAATCCCAATAGAAGGTGGAATTGTTCCGATTAATCCATTATTAATTTTCCAACGAATGTGTATTGCAAAAGAATCTGAAGAGGAACTTTAAAACTTTCTTGCGTACGAACTTGCTCCATTTCCATTATCACTTTTCAATGGCGAAGGCATGCGTAAATGCGTTAAATCTTCGATGTATGAGGCGTTCAAACAACATTTTGGAGACATAGATTTTGGTGATACAATGTACGTCATCGACGTAGGGCACTTATTACACCGAGTCATTTGGCATCGCGGTGAACCATTTTTATCTATTTGCAGTAATTACATCACGTACGTTCGATCAAAATATAAATCCAATGCCATAATTGTATTCGACGGATATCCTGAAGATTTAGCAACCCGTAGTACGAAATACGCAGAACGATCCTGACGATCAAGAATAGCTGCTTCGGTAGACATACTTTTCGACGAGACAATGATTGCAACTGTGTCACAAGATAAATTCCTGGGGAATGATGGGAACAAGAACCGCCTCATTAGAATGTTGAAAACAAAATTTGAAGCAGAAAATTTCATGGTATCACAAGCCACGAAAGATGCGGATACGTTAATCATCAATACCGCAATAAATGTTTCACCAGCATTCGATACTGTAATAGTGGTCTGCGAAGATATAGATCTTCTGATTCTTTTCACAGCAAATATATTCCACTGAAAGTATCAAAGATAAAACAGCTGCAGATCATATTTTATTTTTGCAAGCCTTCAGTGGCTGTGATACCACATGTGCACTCTTTAATCAAGGAAAAATGAAATTCATTGATGTACTCCGAAAAAATCCTGATTTGAACGAAGTTATTGAGGTATTTAAAAATCCGAACGTTGATCCAGAGATCATTGCTAAAGCAGGAGAACGTTTCCTCCTTCAATTATACGGTTACAGTGACGTGAAAAGTAAAAAAAAACATGTCTTTAAACGGATATAGATATGAATGCTTCACAAAATCAGCATATAAAAGTAAATTTAATATTGCATCACTACCACCAACAGAAGCAGCAGCACGACAACATTCATTCCGAGCCTATCACCAGGTTCAGCAGTGGTACGGAAATGAAAAAAATGCAGAAGAATGGGGATGGAATTGAAACAAAAATGGACTAATTCCTGTTACGACGCTCCAGCCCCCCGCTCCAGAATCGTTATTGAAACTTATTTCCTGCAAGTGTAAAAAAGGATGTCAAAAAGCCTGTGCATGCAGAAAAGCTGGATTAAAATGCTCCGTTATATGCGCAAATTGTAGTGGTAGTTGTGATAATTCGTCAATTCCATCATATAATTATGATGAAGAGGAAGAAACGGCGACTATTTTTGAAAAAGCTTTCGATGAAATCGAAAATGAAGAGACGTGTGATGAATCTGATAGTCACATCGCAGATGATGCGGACGAAATTTCGGTCCTAGATGTTTCGATCGATGCTCAGGACGAAGTCGTAACACCCGGTCCATCAGGAACAGCAAAGCGAAGGAGATTGCGCTAAATTTCAAAATAAAATTTATCACAAGTGGATTAGGCCTATAGGGGAAACCACAATAAAAAAAACGCGCCGCTTACTCTACCTCTAGGTGCTGTGGAAATGATTTTTTTTAAAAACGTCTATTAAAATGTACTTTGTGACGCTCGTACGCCAAAAACTATTGATTTTATGAAAACAATTATCAATACATAAATTGTAGGAAATTTTTTTTAGTTTAATTTTGTACATGAATATTTTTTTGTAAAATGCGTCGGAAAGGAGATATTCCCAGAAAACCGTTTTTAGACGCCATTTTTTCAATATGGCGGCGCGAGCGGCGGGGGTACGTGGTGGCAAAGTTGAAATTCGAAAAGAGCATACCCAAATCTATAAATTAACCAATTTTCAAAACTCCCGGAAAACTTTCCAGGTAAAACTACCAAATGACTGGACTATACTGTGATTATTTGTTGAATGCCCTTCTCAACTTCGACAAATAACTAATAACATTTAGAAACCATGTTCTTTTGATGGAATTCGAAATAGAAACCTATGAAAATTTCAAGATTAAAAGTTCTGGGTCCGTTATTGAAAAAATTGGGTACTTTATAGTATTATATTACGTACCGAGTAGGATAAGGACACAATCACTCACTAATGAAATTTTCAAACACGAGCCGTTAGGCGAATGCGATAATTCGCGAGTGGACGCAATTGGTCTCATCCTCGAAGTGCGTACTTTACTTTTTCTACGACTGACAGAAAGGAATGGTACAATATATTTGTTTGAGATTATGGGTTTGAATAATAAACCCATTCAGTCAGTCAGTCAGAACTCAATTGAATTATTTAAAAATTGGTGACAATATTTTCTACGAATTATTTCATTTCTCATTTCATTTCAGGATTCATTTTTGTTATAATTATGTACATTTATAGTTACACTAATATATAATTATATCATTCACACAAAATAAATTCAGCCGTGGAATTTGAACTTGGGTTATAGGAAAAATACATGGAATACAGGGTAATTCGAATTCGACTCCCACCATTGGTGGCAAACGAATTTTAATTTCCCTGTGATACTTTTTGTGCATTTTTAACAAGCTCATGATTTCATTCTTGGTTTTTGAAACGCACTGAACTCAGTCAAGTGTTCGTCCAAAATGCTGAATAATATTCTTTCTGGCTGTTGTCTTTCCGGAAATGATTCAAAATGTATTTGTGCTGTTTTCGTACTAGTCCTATCAAATTTATAATGAAGTTTCAACATATCCCGTTTTTCTTAATTTGAGAATGAGGA
>NW_019289988.1:2589-21026 GCF_000500325.1 Leptinotarsa decemlineata | reverse complement strand
AATGGGATCATGTTGAAAAATCCAGACAATTGTAAGCTGTTCTCAAAATGATCGAGAAAACAAAATTGAAATTATTGAATTCGATTTTTCTGTTCTATTGTCTTTATTATTCGAAATATTATAAAAATGTGTGGAGATCTGTGAACTTTCAGATCTGTGATCTGTGACGTTTCTCTTGAAAACATGTGATCATGAGTGAGTTGATTGTATCTGAAATTTAATATCAAGTTGAGTACTTGATTCGTTATTACGAAGTGATATAACTGAACCTGTAATAAATATTCAAAAATCAACTATAAAAAATCTGTTGACTTGTGTTTTTACTGTTAACCAGTTTGAAAAAACGTCCAAAAGTTCATAATAATACTCAGGAATTGGAAAACATTTTAGTTATATTATGTAAATCAAGTCACCCTTCCATTTTTATTCACTCCATTTCATTCCAGATTGTACCCGAAATATTGTGAATTAATACTGAAGTCACACCACACGAAAAATGATCTATTATTTCATTTGGGTTGAAAGATATATTTTTTTTATTCAACCAACATCGTATCTTCTACAGTCACAAGTATAGCAATAGTGTGCAATTACATTTTAGCCACCTGGTATTGCAGATCTTGTTTGAGCACTTCGAAAACGCATATTCTTGGTAGAATGGTATGAAATGTGAAACTTTGTTTAGGGATGTTCAATACACTTTGCATCCCACTAGTTCAACGCACTACAGCTAGAAGCATTAGAAAATTCTAAGTTTTGTATACCTTCTTGGACCTAAATATTGTTACAAGTTTCAGAGAAGCTGTCTTCATTCCAGAATCTGTGTACCCTAACATTATTATTTTCGAGTCTGCTAAACCGAAATCTGATTTCTTAGCAATCAATTCTACTCTTTCAGTCACTACAAACACAAATTATATCCTGTCGGTGAAGATGTACATTAACAATTGATGTTCGGGTATTCGGTTGGTGTTTTTTTTTCGAAATGTCATTGATGTACAATAGAAAAAAGTGAGAGTGGTGTTTTTCCTAATTCCTCCTTTCATTCCTAAAGCCATTTCCAGCACCATCAGAAATCGAGAACACAAATTACGGACCAGTGAAGGTAAGAACTTTCTTCATATTTCTTACAGAAGATTATCGGGATGTTCTAGAAAACAAAAAGAACATCATTGATGTACAATAGAAACAAGTTGGAGACCATGGAGGGGTGGGATTTTTGTGTTTATTTCAATTGAAGAAATTTCTTCTTGAAAACATGGTTTATCGTTAGGACTTTAAATCATTGTTATATACGTCCTTGCCTGATAGAATAGACGTAGTGACTTCAGAGATACTGTAACAATCATCTTGCTAGAAAAAAGTTGTGAAATAGTCTCAAAGATCTTATAGGTCGTTCACTCGAAAATAAAATGAGTGGGAATCACGATTGGTTGTTGAGGAATGATTCAGACTACACCAAATTCTTCAATCCGATTAGGAACTAGTGTAATCTCGATTTCGCTGCTCATCAGAGGAGCCTTGGGTTTGCAATCGTACTTGATAGTGTACAAAAATTAATTATTTCTGTGGATATTGAAATTACTGAGACAGTTGTTTCGCAAAATATCGAAGGTGTATGGAAGTAAAAAAATAGTGTACTGTATTCTTGCGGAATTGCGATATAGGCAAATTCTGCATATTACAAGTCAGACTTCAATTATTTGAAATTGTATTAACAGGTTCGAAATATCCAGTCTGGCGAACCAGCAAATCGGAATTAGCAAAGCATGTTTCGACTCATAAACATATCATCAAGTGATCTGAAGCTAAGATAATCCACACAGTGGAAAACTGATTTGAAAGAAAGTTATACATTCATGTTGACAATAGAAAACCTCTGATCAAGCGAAAGAGAGTGGAGAGAAAAGAGTAGGGAGAGATAAAGTCGCCCAAATGACGAGTGACCTGTAAATAGTCTCAACCACAAGAAAATGATTGTGGAATCCAATGTCGTGAAGTAACATGATTTGAATTTTTTCATTCGTTTTGTTGTCATCTTTTATTCTGATTAGTTTCTTTGAATGCATATTCATTCCAATTTTTACTGTTTGTATAAACTTTACATTTTACTTATTGTCAACCAATGATCAATTAATTTCCATGATTTGTTTTTTTCAGTAATTAGAGTTTTTTCGCTGAGAATATTTTGATATGTAAGGATTTTGTATGTGTTTACTGAGTTTAAGTTTAATTGGGTGATATAAACATGTTCTGTGACATATTTTATGTGGTCTGAAATGATGATTGAATTATTATTATTTTCATTATGATTCTGCAATTTTGGAAATTACATTCATGTTAGCTCAAAGCTTAGAGGTTTCATGTCCCTCTACCGAAATTTGGTTTGTATATGTGGAATTGGACTTCATATCCAAAAAACTTTTTATCATTCCGTTTTATGTTTTGGAAAAAAGTTTTCTCTGTTTCGACAATGAGAAGATTTTATCAAGAGGAAGAAGTTAACTCATATAATTTCAATATATCCGGTACTGGACTTTTGTCTTTATTGTTTTAAATGAATTTACTCAAATGGAATGAGCGATTTTGATTTTGGAACAGAAAGAATTGGGCGTTACTCACAGAACAAAAGATAAGTCGAGCAAATGAATCCAAAACAATAATACCAGAGTTGGATGAATCAGAAGTATATGATTCGACTCAGGGTTCTTGCATAAAACTTTATATTAGCCAAACAGAAGTAACTTTTTCCCAAAGAAGACCAATTTCATATTTGCAAACCATCTTCTGGTGGAGAGACATAAGTTCAATCATGACTATGACGTGTCACATTTGGAAAAGAAAAATTTGAAATTGAATTTTATGGGATGTTTGGAAATCTGTAGATTTGGAACATTCATTGAATGATAAAATAGAAGTGAATAAATTCTTTTACTCAATTGGTATTCTAATACAGGTATATGATGGAATTGGCCAATTCAATGGAAATTCGTAACTAACGTATTCAGTGGGCGTCTCTACACGCCCAAAGAATACATTGTGTGGCGAAACAGGTGTTGCGTTTTTGTAAAACTGTTTAGTGGAAATCTCACAATAAAGTCTCATTTGAATACATTCGAATGCAGAAATTGACAATCAGTTGACAAGTAACGTCAAATATTCTTATTATTATTCGTTTATCATTTGTGATTAGTTAACGCCCAAGCTTCGGTGAACTCATCAGACATTGAGTAGGTAGTGGGTCACATCATTCAAATTGTTAATTTATATACAGTACAAATCGGGTGACTTCAAGTAGGTTACAAGTAGGTTACGTTAGGTCTAACCCGCAACCCGCAAGGGTTTATTGTGGCTCACACCTAGTCACACTCGACTAAATAAACCCAGATTCTTAAGGAAGCCGACTAGTTTGTATGGTGAATGGTCTTTCAGGTCAGATGGTAAAGGTACGGCTCTGCCGAAGTCTAATTTGGTCCCCAGCTGGGCAGGCACAAAATTTGTGCTCTGTAGTTTCATAATTTTCCATAGGCGACACACACACTGTCTTTCCACAGTCCTAGACTCTGCATATGATGATTCAAATGACAGTGACCTGTGAGAAGGCCTGTTAGACATCGTAGTTCATCCCTACTGTAGTCCAACAACTGTTTGGTATCAAGCTTCGAAGGGTAAATAAACGCTTTGGAGTGAGCCAATCCTGGACGATTCTGCCAGAAGTCCATAAATCTTCTTGCCATCTTGGTGCTCAATGTTTGTGTTTGGCAAAGCCTAAAGCGATGTTAATGACAGGTACTGGTCCGATGAAGCTGCTTGCAGCACCCTCCTTTGTAAGGGAGTCAGCAGCCTCAATGTCTTCCAGGAAAGTATGGCCAGGAATCCAGAAAAGAGACAATCTGTTGAGTTTTCCTTTCGAGGAGAGTCGTTTTAGGCAATTTGCTACCAATTTAGACGTTGCACGGTAGGAGCCAAGAGCTTCCAACGCCGCTTGACTGTCCGAGAATATTTTTATTGACTTGTGTATGAGGTCGAATTCTTCCAATCTGTCCGCATACAATTCAATAGCTAGAAATACAATCGCATAGATTTCTAGGCAGGTTGATATCTCTATCCTTGGTCTGCGAGTGGAAACACCGGATGGTGTTTTGTTATCTGCTCTTGATATTTCCTTCTCCTGGAAGAACCAGTCCTCTCTATTCGGGAACAGTACTGTATAAAGCAGTTCGTAGGTGACAGTTGAAAACATAAAATCAGATGTCATTTCCAGAATGCTGTGACTTCCAGTGTCAACCAACAGTCTGTTGCACTCTGCATTCAATTGATTTGTGCATTTGGCAACGTGCACAAGTCTTTATGCAGTCGATCTAGCCTTCTCTTCAGGAAAATGTGAAGAGGAGGTAGATCTAGAAGGATCTCCATGGCCGCTGATGGTGTGGTACTGATGGCACCACTGATGGCAAAACTAGCCTGTCTCTGTAAGCCAGAGAGCTCCGCCTGGGCCATTTTCTATAAGTCCTTCGACCACCAGGCACTTGCATCATAAGTGATCATTGGTTTGACAATCATCACATAAATCCAATGAACTTGTTTAGGACCTAAACTCCAAGTTCCACAACAAATCGTTCGACATGTCCATATGTACAGTCTGGCTTTGTGTAAAACTTTTTCCAAGTAAGCTTTCTAGGTGAGTTTTTTATGAAGTTTGTTTTCACTCTCAAGATCACTTGAGGTGTTGAAAATGTCATCATTCAACCTAAACGAAATTAGGTGCTATGATTACAGATTTATAGAAATTTGTATGTCACCAGGCTCAAGAAATCTTCAGTTTTAATTTATATGTATTACTTGTATAGTTTTTCAGAAGTCCATAGGTTTTTAAGTATTATAGAAAATAGCTCATACATAACTTGTTTAACAAGATGGAGCAGCTGATCAATTCAATATATGAGGATGTACCAGTGGAGTAGATGGCTGCGAAATACTTATTTTTCAGGACATCTTTTTTCCTAGCTGAATCTTTGAAAAAATTAAGTGAAAAATCATGGAATGAACCTGAACTGTTGGTTTTTTTGGCGTTCATAATTTTGATAAGACTGATTTCTGTTTGAACACTGAAAATTGTTCAACCTGTTCAGGATATACATTTTCGGATCGTGTTGTTCAAAAACTTAAATAAACAGGCCAATGGCCAAAAGTAGTCGATGCCGTTAACACAAAAAGAGCAGATTGAAATAAAATACCCCGCTGAAGGGTTTCCCTTGACTCAAACGTTATGCTATTATAGTAACAAGAAATACATTATAGATGGAAGAACAATTTCTGCTATGATTTATCATATGCCAATGTTTAATTCTGCCATGTGTTAGGTTAGGTTACTCATCTTGTTACTGAGTAACCTTTCAATAAAAGCATTAATTATTATTATGAAAATCAAGAAGTAATTTCTTTCCAGATTCTGTGGTCAATAATATTATGTCACTGAATTCGAATTCAATCGTTGCCATATGCATTTTAAAACTTTCAAATGTAAAATCTGATTATATTTTCAATACGATTAATCCCTCGCAGTTATGCCATATTCATGAGTAATTCTTAAATATAATAATCAACATTCTTGTATTTGAAAAACATATTTATTTTTTATCTATCTGTAATGTCCTCTACCGATTGATGTAGAATATTCCCTTTTCCTTGTATCCATCCCTATCATGAAAGCTTTCACCTTTATCATGAAGGTTTGCACTGCCAACTCATGGTTTTTCCGGGAAATCGATAGTGACTATAACGAAGCGCATAATACTGTTTTTTGTCGGGAAGATTGATGGTCGAGAAAGCCAAATGCTACTCTGTCGATAATAAAGATATCAAGAGGGTGAGCGTTACAAAGAATGATAATGTTTTTGTGACGGACACTTTATAATACTCACGTCGAGATTGCCGGGTAACTGATATGTCAGATGCATTTCTTTGTTGGCAAAAGGTTTCTCATCTCTTCCTGGAGCAAAACGGCTCTCTTTCTGTATCATAGAATTGAAAATGGTTTCGTGATATGAAAATGATGTCTTTATTTGCCCACTGTCTTATATACGAAGGTCTCAGTGATATTAGGCTGAACCACGCAAATGATTGTTCTTCAAGGCCAGTTGAGTCCCATTATCCATGATAAGACATACGTCGATGCAGTGTTGTCTGATTTTGTATTATGATTACTTTATGTTTGGGCTGTTGAAAGAAAGAAACAATTTCCCAGTTGGCAGTTCATGCCAAAGTTTTGCTTTATCATCAGCCGGTTTTGTTTATCTTGGATCAACAAGGTTTGAGTTACGTGTCTTATGGATAGGCGAGCTTAATGTGTCGCCACACAAGGCGTCTCTAAATCATGCAGATTTTTATCAGGTTCTTGGGTTCAGCATTTTTATTGGGGACGGTCCACTTACATTTCAGGTATTGCTATACACATATGATTTCTGTTTATTTCTTTGGATTAAGCAATTAGAAATACAACTTTTTTGTCTCATGAATTTTTTTCGTATTTTGCTTTTTTTAAGAAAAAAAAGTCGACCTAACTGCATATCCCTGGACCTCACAAGGAATAATATGGGGAATTGAATGTTTCTTTTGGAAATTATTATTTTTACAATTTTTCGTTACTAATTATGTAACAATAACAGTTGAAAATTTTTCAAATGAAGATGATTTCGATCAACAAGAATTTGGCATGGCTATTGGGTTCCCCTTTATCTCCCATCTCAAGTAACATATATATGCAGTATTTTGAAGAATCTTTTGTTGAAACTTACCAGAACGGTCCCAATTTCTTGAGTTATATCAACGAGCAAGAACCGACAATGAAGTTTACAATAAAGATAGAACAAGATGGTCGACTCCCTTTCCTTGATGTAATGTTGGAGAAGAAAACACATACAAATAGAAATCTTCACCAGACAGCGAATCATCATGCGAGTGGTAAAAAAGGTATGATAAATTGTCTGAAAATTTCAATAATTCATTAATTAAATCCGTTCTGAAAGATAACGCTTATTCAGATTCGTTCATAAATTCAACGATAAATGGAATAGAAAATAAATAGTCTAGTAAAAACCAAAAGACAATACAAACAACTTCACAAATTCAACAAACATCCAACTCAATTAACGACTCAACATCCAACGACATCTTTCATAACTAACGTTATACCTTATATTCCAGGACTATTTGAAAAAATAAGATGAATTGGAAATAGGTGTGATGTTAGAACTACTATCAAAACAACAAATACACTGAGACCTATACTCACACATACAAAACCCAATAACACTGAAGAAAAAACAAAAAATTGCATAAATGAGATACCTTGTTCTTTTGCTAAAAGTTATATTGGTGAAACTTCGAGACCATTGAAAGTGCGTCAGAATGAACACCGAGACATCATAAAAATAGACGAATGACAGGATATAAATTGTCACAACACATTTTAAAATCAGACGGTGAACATCGAGTGGAATGGAATAGGACAAGAATGATTACCAATGTAATCTCTAAGAGACGTAAGCTGAAAGAATAGCGTATATTGTCATATCTGGAGAGAATTGCATTTCGAATAGCTCCTCAAAAATAGACCGTACTTGGCTATCCATCTTGAAGGAAAATTTGGATAGTGGCGAAATGGCAACAGACTGATATCGGAGAGCACCTTGTATTACATCGAATGTTTCGGTTGTCAATCAACAACATTGACATAATTTCACATTTCAAAACTCCTTTGACATCTGTCAAAAAAGTTGATAAATAAATAATCAAAAGGAATAACTGCAAATATCTTTGACATTTTTGTTCATTTCTGAAGATCGAGGCAGATTTTGGCCTCCGAAACGTTAAGATTAAGTATTGTATTATTTCTTAGCATTTTTTTATAGGCAAACTTGTTGAATACGACAAGTTACTGATTTTCATTTTGCCAAGTATTAAATATGAGTTGCATCAACTCATACTTCATTGTCTTGACTGGGAAAAAAATGTTGTTTATTAATTTTGCCATAATATACTCATATAATTCATCATCAACATAGAAAAATATTTCGTATTACATTTTTTCTATTGCAGAAGACCCTTGAACGGATTCGTCTACTTGTGTTCATAACGCGACGTCAAAAATGAACTTCTTACAACAAACAAAAACAGTCTTAATATAAAAGCAATCTCTTATATAATGTGACTTCCCATTTCCTCGCAAAAACTTGGCCGTATCTTCTCGCCAAGAATCATAAACGGGTAGAATCATCTTATGTTATCTTGGAAGTAGTATTTCACATAAGGCGTTAGGGGATAATAATTCCCGACATTTAAGCTCGGATATAATAGCCCGTTGTGAAACTTGGCAAAGGGAAAGCTTTTTTGTTTGTAATAAACATAAATTAATTTTGAGGACACGCTTCGGATTATTTGTAACTGGTCCTATCAGACTTCTAGATACAACTAGCCTGCTTGGGTTTTGGGATTAGCGTCGAAATATTTTTTTCCTTTCATTAAGGGTGTCTCCAAGTTTTGAGTACAAACTGATCCTTGAAGTATATTTCATTGAGTGTCTTGTCGAAACAAGAAAAGTAATAAAAACTGTCCCGCCAACTTAGGATTCATAGAAATGATGTTGAAGAATAATACAGTTGAAGTAAATCTAAAGCAAATGAACTTTAAACGTTCAAGCCAGTGTCTATATACCTACACAGTAGGTTTTGGACTGACGCCTATCAGAAAACAACTACTCCCCTGGCTAATACCACGAAGGACATTGGATTATATCCGACATGCGTCAGTGCAGGAATCTTCACAGAAAATTTCCTGCATATGCAATTGGCAATACAACTGAAAGAGTCGACCTCCTATTCTGAAACGGGCACACTTGCAGACCGGTTTCGGGCTTATTAGCCACTAATCAGTGCCATCATCGACCTAAAGTCAATGATATTCCACAATTGAAAATCGGAATTCTTTCAGAGTATTTCATTCCTCTTCCGAAGTTGGAGCGAACATCGCGAAATGTCACTCCATCTACTGGATGAGGTACTAACCAACTGCATATCCGTAATTTGCCCGATTCCTCTGAACAAGGAAGAAGTTGAAGTAGCTTGTCGTTAAGTGGCTACTTGAGAAGTGCCAATTGACTTGTACATACCAGTCCAATTTTGGGGCTAATCTGTGTTATAACGTATAAAAATGCCATCAGCCTTCTATTGAAAAGTATTTGATCAGTTAATAAGAGTTCTCCAATTATTATAGTGAAATTTTTGAAACTCAGCCTGATTAGATTTGGAAATATACCTTTCTAGGCAGTCTGTAATTTTATAGAATAGAATCGGATGAAATGAAGTGACTAAAGCCTAATGATTCACTCATTTTGTCACGCCCACAATAATAAGATGGAAAATCAAATCATCGAGGCGTAATAAAACTAACTCAAATCAAAATTAGTCGGCCGGTAGAGCCGGTATATTATTTGACACTAAAGATATCAAAAACAATATTTATTAACTTCCCTCTTTGGGTAAGTACTCTTTTCACGAAACTATGTAACCCTGGATAGAATTTCCGAAAGTTAGGGCCGTCGGTATATCGGAACAGATTGAACGAATCCTTGAATATAAAATCGATCACCTGATCGATTTTATATTCACAAATTGAAACTGTCATGTCTGAATAAGTGCAGTATGGTGCATGTGCAATTGCAATTATAAATGCAATATATATCTTTGCATAGCGATACAGAACTGGTAATAATTTTCGGAGCATCATTTTGAATGTAATACAGGAAGCTTCTATCGATCCTCCCAAGTCTGCAAAAAAAGTGTTCAAGGTCAAAGTTTGCATATATGATTTTGAAAATTCTGTAAACCACAGGACTTCATTTTGATCCTTTCCTCTCTATGATTACCATCAACGATATTATGGAAACTATTCAATTTCAAGGGAAGAGAAAGAACTTATACCGATGATATGATTGTTCACTACAAAATCAGCAATGTAGATCTAATGCTGCATAATCAACCATTCGAAAATAGACCTAGAATAGTGACCAAGAAGGAAAGAGAGCGGAGTTGAGAGCATAAATCTTCCTGATATATGTTCTATTCTACATACTATTTACCTTACAAATCAAAATATCACACAAACTTTTCTATCTTTGGCAAATACACTACTTATCCCCCACTTGATAATGAAAACTTTCAATTGCTATGAATACAACTGGAACCCATGAAGCAGGGAATACAATACAATATATTCTATTTATTCTAAACCGCTGTAAAAATTGCATTATTCCAATTGATTCACTCAGTTCCCTGAATATACTGAAATAATTATAACTCAGGAACTCCTTAACGGTAAAAATCGAGGACCAACTCTACGAGCCGGAGCAAAATCCCAAAGTAATATTTCATATGTGATCCATAAAACTAAAAAAAATTGACTCAGAAGGAATAACTAGCACTAATTCTGAAATTATTACCAAAACGATAACATGTGATGTACTCAATCAAAGAGATCATATTTGCAACATGGCAAAATCTTTAGCAAAAATCGATGTTAAAGCAGAAAGAAGTGAAAATTCACGTGAAACCAGTTTTCGAAACTTTCGAACACAAAAATCAGTCAACGTGCAAAGTGTATTTTTTTATAGAATGTCCACTCTTCAACCATCAGGGACATTGTGGAATCTTTTCATTTTAGGAGGAAATACTAGGCCCTGACTTGACTATAAGTATATATATTCAACAATTATTTTCTCTGCACTTGATTCAAATCACTAGTAAACTGTAAGCTAATAAGGAATGTAACATGAACTATATCGAAATGTATGAGAAACACGAATAATTTGTAAATTGATATAGACAAAAATCAAATGCATCAGTAATTTTCGTTCGACTCCATTCGGAATTGATCTCATTGGAAAACTACGTTCCGAATAATGATAATTCTCAAATATTCAGGTATCTAGAAGAATCTGTCAGATCCTTGATATGATATGTTGTTCAACTTGATGAGAAGTGAAGTAAATAACAAAATAATGTTTTTCAATAGCGTTTCTCACATATATTTTCGATAAATTCATAGAGGTGGTAGGTTTGTTCAGTTACTGGTACTTCAGCGCCAAAATTTCCAAGAATTGACTTCAAAATTTCATGTCGGGGTCAAAATTTACAATCTCAACTCAAAATTTCCATTCTCAACCAATTTATGCAAGTAACTTTATGAAAACCACCGTTGGTGGAAGAGGAGAGAGTTCACGATTACAAGGCCGGCCGAACTCGTTTACGGATGTGTAATCATGATATGTGTTCCCGAAATTTCTTGGTCTTGATAACGGCTCACATAAAAATAAAATTACTTTTTTGTTTCAATTTGTCAAAATCGCTTTCCTACATTTACACTTTCGATGAATTTGAATCTCGTACGAAAATTATTTGCTCAATCATTGTTGGTTAAGTTTTACTCGTTTCAAATGAGTTAATCTATATTGGTGACGAGTAGAAGACGTTTTTGTTTTCAATAAATGTTGAAGAATTTTTTTCAGAAATGTCTAACGTATAGATATTTTGCGATCTTAACTACTATTTATAACCATGAGAAATCACATATACCCAAGGAACTCATTCAAATCAATCTGCGAAGAAGTTCTGCCAATAAACTTATGATGATATACTGGGAGGCAAATATTCAATTGCGCACTATTACTATCTCGGTAACGGTAAAAGATACGATGTGGGTTAAGACAAAAGATATATATTTTAGAATGCAATGGGATCATGTTGAAAAATCCAGACAATTGTAAGCTGTTCTCAAAATGATCGAGAAAACAAAATTGAAATTATTGAATTCGATTTTTCTGTTCTATTATCTTTATTATTCGAAATATTATAAAAATGTGTGGAGATCTGTGAACTTTCAGATCTGTGATCTGTGACGTTTCTCTTGAAAACATGTGATCATGAGTGAGTTGATTGTATCTGAAATTTAATATCAAGTTGAGTACTTGATTCGTTATTACGAAGTGATATAACTGAACCTGTAATAAATTTTCAAAAATCAACTATAAAAAATCTGTTGAAATGTGTTCTTACTGTTAACCAGCTTGAAAAAACATCCTAATGTTCATTATCATACTCAGGAATTGGAAAACATTTTAGTTATGTTATGTGAATCAAGTCACCCTTCCATTTTTATTTACTCCATTTCATTCCAGATTGTACCCGAAATATTGTAAATTAATACTGAAGTCACACCACACGAAAAATTATCTATTATTTCATTTAGGTTGAAAGACATATTTTTTTTATTCAACCAACAGCGTTTCTCGTACAGTCACAAGCATAGCATAGTGTGCAATTACATTTTAGCCACCCGGTATTACAGCTCTTGTTTAAGCACTTCGAAAACGCATATTCTTGGTAGAATGGTATGGAATGTGAAACTTTGTTTAGGCATGTTCAATACACTTTGCATCCCACTACATTACACTAATGCAACGCACTACAGCTAGAAGCATTAGAAAATTCTAAGTTTTGTATAATTTCTTGGACCTAAATATTGTTACAAGTTTCAGAGAAGCTATCTTCATTCCAGAAACTGTGTACCCTTACATTGTTATATTCGAGTCTGCTAAACCGAAATGTGATTTCTTAGCAATCAATTCTACTCGTTCAGTCACCACAAACAGAAATTATATCCTGTCGGTGAAGATGTACATTAACAATTGATTTTCAGGTATTTGGTTGGTGGTCTTTTTCGAAATGTCATGTACAATAGAAAAAAGTTGCAGACGATGGAGAGGCGGGATTTTTGTGTTTATTTTTTTCAGCTATGTTGTAAAATGACGCTGAAAAAAAATAAAAAAGAAAATTTCGATTTTCATCCGGATATTTTCGGAAATTATCGGAATTTTCCAAGTTTCGAAACACTATTTTGTTAGGCACAAAGAAAGGCAACTTTCCCTCTATTTGAGCTTCGACGTATCTCCTGTAGTTTGTGAGATACCAATGGTTGGGGTTGAATTTGAAATACAGAGTATATACACGAGTTAACGCTGAGCTACTCCTGGCGATTGTGTAACAATGTGATGTTTGATTGAGATATTAGTAGTAAACATAATTGATATTCACTTTGTGAGGGAATATATAAATTTAAAGAGTGTTAAATAATATAATAATGTTAAATACAAATGCGAAAAGGTATTTTTTGGTCTGTGAAATATTTTCAAATTCTTTCGTTTGGCTGTTAAGTTCATGGAATTACCGGAAGTAGGATTTGCTTTAAAGGCATCTGGTGAATGAAATATGATTGGGTGTTGACTGGTGAGGTTGAACAATCAGTTTCAACCTTTACGTTGGGTCTTAGTATTTCAAAAATTGTTGCAAAAAGTTCATAAAATGAGTCGGTTTATAACCATCAGATTTGCGATTCAGAGAGGCACGTAATTTGAATTATTTGCTGATGTCTACATTTTTCTTCATATTCAGGGTACTCTCAGCATGAAGTAATTTGCTCATAATGACGATGGTTTCGAAGTTTTTGCTGAATCTTCTGAATAAACGAAAAGGGCGTTTTAGGAAAACTAAGTTGTTTTTCTTCTTTCTCCAACGCATAAAATTTTCGAAATTATATTCGTATTTTTCATTTGATTCTGCTGGTAGCAAATTATTCATCGCAATATTTGCTTGATCGTGGGGTAGCACAAATTTCTTAAGCGTTATCACTCATTTTGAATTTTAACGAGATACTGAATTACAGCTCATAATTAAAACAAGGGGTTGTCGGAATATAACTAGATTCATTACCAATCCACAAATTGTTGGACAATCAATTCACTGAAAATATGATTCTTATTTAGATCTTACAGAGAATTTGTAGACAAAGTTCACCGATTTTGGCTTCTGGACAATTGAATGTATTCATGAGATCATATTTATTACAGTAAATATTACATACCTCATCATTTTTTTAAATTTCTTACGGAAGTAGCCGCCATTAATTTAGAATATCTAGACGTGTATTTTAAATGAACCATTACCTACCTGGCTTAGTCTAATATGGAGGGAGTAGAAAAAATGTATTACTTCATAACTTGATCCGTACATAGTGATGTCTACAACGAGTCTGTTTTCTACGAGGAATTTACCCACGTTAACGAACATAATGAAACAGTTTTTCACTGCAGAGTTTCATCTCGCTGTACTCACACAAAAAATCCACTCGGGTCTATCTTTTCTATCCGTACCCATCGTCCACCATCGTTATTCATCATTATCCCAATTCCACGAGGGTCCATTTGAATATTCACTTGTTCTATTTTTCATTCGTCGGTGATGTGAAAAACAGCTGAACAAGTTGTATTGATGTTCGCCATGAAGAGAGGAATTGGAAAAGTAAGAGGAAGGGACGAAAAACGCGAGGCTGATTGATAGACGAGGTTGGTTTGGTCAACTCTTGATGAATGGAGCTGTGGTCAAACTGAAAAGCGGACGTGTAGGAGAGCTAGGAGTTTTTCAGAGGCTGGAAACATTTAGCAACAATGGTCGCACTCACACGACTCAGTTTTATGTTACGTTGTAGTTTGGAATTTACATATTATTTTTGGATAACTTTGTTCATCTAGAACTATGGCCGCTCAAGAGATTATAGGATACAGATAATGATGACATTTTTGTTCCCAATTTGTCACCGACCTTTTTGATACATGGCCAAATTTGTAGCAATAATAGGTTTATAACAACACTTTATTCCTTGTATCATAACTCAAAAAAAATGTATAGATATTTACATCTACCTACATATTTCCAAAGGACATTTGGAGTTAATGTAAGTCTTCTAGTTCTGGATGAAAACATTTGTTTCTTTAGTTCTTGGAACATCTTTGACCTGACTCTGAAAAATTCAGCCATGTGTTGTGAATGAATTTCAAATTTGTTAAAAAAAAATCTGTTTGAAAATCTGTTTTTCCGTTAACCAGCTGTCGCACCCCTACGAACGACAACCCTCAGAAGTCTAAACTTGTGCGAGCTAAGGATTAACGAGGTCTTATATTTTAACGTGCGATTCCTAACACGGGTTGGACGATAGCAAGTGAAGATCGATCGTTCAGATTAGGGCTTGAACCACGGACCTACACGGCAGTCAATTCGAGTGAGTGAACAAAGCACCCACGCCGAACCGCTTGGCTACCGACCGACCGATGAATATCAAATGATAGTGACTATAAATACTTTATATTTGCATAAAAAACAGTTGGCAGTAAAAACCAATGAGAGAAACGTCACTCGACAAATTGTTTCTTGCCAGATCATATTGAATAGGAAACAATATGACTAGTTCCTCTATCTTATTTTCATAATATATGAAATGGAGACGGTAGAGACAACAAGTCAAATTCAGCAAATTTTGTATTTTCAATTTTTAAGAATAGCTCAAAACACCGGCCATTTATTTCCTCGATCTTAACTATTTCTATTCTTCCTTTAAGTAGATCAACTTTTGGTTTGTTCGTATAGTTTCTCAGTGAATTGGAATTACAACATTTATGTTTGTTTGTGAACCACTCAATATTTCACAAAATGATAGTAATGTGAAGAAAATGAACCATTTCTTTCAAATGAATATTCATTCTTTTATTATTAACGGAGAATATAATATGCAGTGCATTTTTTGAATGCCCTTCTTTTGATTTTTGAACGGGTCAACTCAAAAAATTGAAATTTGGGATAATGAAATGAATGCATGATTACTTTATTTTGAAGTGGAATTGATGGATGAAACTTTTGAGATGGCTATAACAAGTTTGAAGCAACTATTTCGAGTATCTTCTGAACTGACCTCGAACTTATTACCCCATATTATGTAGTTAAATGTCAATATATTCAGGCAATTATTAAAAGTTTTGCCATTTTGTAGTAGTTGAAGATATTGACATTATATTCTGGAGTTGTAAAGTATTTGTCAGGTGCTTCAAAATTATGTGTCAAAAGACTCTTTCCATTTAATTTTTTCCCCGATGGCGCCATCTTGTTTCATATGTTTCATATGGAAGTTTCATATGTCAATTTCACTTCAAAATGAAGTATTCATGCATTTATTCCATTATCCCAAATTTCAATATTTTGAGTTGACCCGTTCAAAAAATAAAAGGGGGGGACATAAAAGAAAAGCACTGTACATTTGTTCAAATTGAACAAGTTATATCTCTTGAATTCTTTCGAAATATTTTAATCCAGAAGCAACGTTTGTAACGAAAATTCGGATTTTTTCATATAATCCGAATTTGACTTGAAGTGTTTCCATTGAATAATGGAAAATATAAAATCCACTCAAAAAATATCTCAGTATCAACGAATACCAATCGAAGTTTTGAAGGAATAATAATTTTCGATAAAACCTTTCATTTTTTCACTCCTTCTTTTTTTTGGAAAGTAAAAATCACTGAATTGAAGAAATGAGTGATTCTATCAATAAAAATCTTTACGGAGATGTGTAGATCATGCAAAGAATGTCCTTTCATAAACAAAAAACCACTTCAAAATATAAGACCGGCACATTACGCGAAAATCACTTATTCTTATTCAGTTTTTTTCCCTAAAATTCATAGAGGAATTGAAACAAATATTATCAATCTAGAAGAATGCTACACGTAGAAATCTGTGAAAAAAATATTGATATAGATACATGAATCATAGATATTGATCTTTCATAGGAAATTTCGAATCAATTGAAAATTGAAACATAGAATGTTGATGTGAAGTCTTACTTTCACGAATCTCCTTCAATCCTAAGCAAAGTCGAAGATTTTGCATCTATCAGTAATGCATGAGAGTTTTCCATTTTCATGTCACGCCCTGAACTCATACTATTTTTTTGGGTTTTTTGCGAAGTCGCCAATATTCAAATCATGTTCAATGCACCTTCTCCATTTTTTATACTAATATCATGAATGTGAACGTTTGTGAGGATGGATGTATGTGCAATTGGCATATTTTTCAAGTTATTGTATTTTTGAAGTAAAAATATTAATTTCTAGCTGTTGCTCGCTCTTATATTAACGTACAGCCGAAGCTACTGAACCTTCAACCTTGAAATATGCAGGTAGGCTTTTTATATAGCGTAAATAAGCATCGAAGAAGGGAATCAGAAAATTCCACCCCTAATGAGAAAAATAGGGGTTCAAAGACTATATTGAATTTCATCAGTTTTAAAGTTGGAAATCTGAAGTTTTTGGTTGATAAAAAAATATTGCAACTATTTGTTTANTTTCTTGGTTATTTCTTTTGTGGCGATTGAGATACCAGCCAGTTCTGTTTGGACCACGCTGGTATTTCTTCCCATTCCCCATTTGATCCTTAGGCTTAGTGATCTGGAGTACACTCCACATCCTGAACCTTCTTTGGTTTTTGAGCCATCTGTATAAATCTGTATTGCATTTGTAGCATCTGACTCTGTGTTCTGCTTAATTTGTATTTTATAGGGTTTATTAAACACAAACCTGGGTTGAACGAAGTTATTGAGGTATTTGAAAATCCGAACGTTGATTAAGAGATCATTGCTAAAGCAGGAGAACGTTTCCTCCTTCAATTATACGGTTACAGTGACGTGAAAAGTAAAAAAAACATGTCTTTAAACGGATATAGATATGAATGCTTCACAAAATCAGCATATGAAAGTGAATTCAATATTGCATCATTCCGAGCCTATCACCAGGTTCAGCAGTGGTACGGAAATGAAAAAAATGCAGAAGAATGGGGATGGAATAGAAACAAAAATGGACTCATTCCTGTTACGATGCTCCAGCCCCCCGCTCCAGAATTGTTATTGAAACTTATTTTCTGCAAGTGTAAAAAAGGATGTCAAAAAGCCTGTGGATGCAGAAAAGCTCGATTAAAATGCTCCGTTATATGCGCAAATTGTAGTGGTAGTTGTAATAATTCTCCAATTCCATCATATAATTATGATGAAGAGGAAGAAACGGCGACTATTTTTAAAAAATCTTTCGATAAAATCGAAAATGAAGAGACGTGTGATGAATCTGATAGTCACATCGCAGATGATGCGGACAAAATTTCGGTCCTAGATGTTTCGATCGATGCTCAGGACGAAGTCGTAACACCCGGTCCATCAAGAACAGCAAAACGAAGGAGATTGCGCTAAATTTCAAAATAAAATCTATCACAAGTGGATTAGGCCTATAGGGGAAACCACAATAAAAAAAACGCGCCGCCTACTCTACTTCTAGGTGGTGTGGAAATGAGTTTTTGTTTAAAAACGTCTATTAAAATGTACTTTGTGGCGCTCGTACGCCAAAAACTATTGATTTTATGAAAAAAATTATTGATACATAAATTGTAGGAAATTTTTTCTAGTTTAATTTTGTACATAAATATTTTTTTCGTAAAATGCGTCGGAAAGGA